>CAEGAF010178697.1:0-50512 GCA_903067075.1 Micropoecilia bifurca | reverse complement strand
ACACACACACACACACACACACACACACACACACACACACACACACACACACACACACACACACACACACACACACAGAGCACCTGGTACAGACGTCACAGTGGCGCATGATGTTTTACTAAATTTAGGTTCCTAACTTCGACTGCTCTTGAAGGGATCAGTGTTTTCACACAAGCATGTGTATATTATGTGGCAGTATTTAACTCTATATGATTGTGATAGTGCATTGCAGATATATGTGTATATATATATATTATTTTTTATAAAATGTTTCCAGTTCTTTTTTGCTCAAACAAGAGCAACAAAGGCTCATTTTTTACAGTAGAAGTCACGCTGTGCTGAAACGATGTGCCTGTCCTCAGGTCCTGTCCCCTGAGGAGCAGCTGCTGGCAGCCAGGAATGATTATAACTTTGACCACCCAGATGCCTTTGACTTTGATTTGCTGACACACACCCTGCGCAAACTCAAACAGGGCAAAAGTGTGAAAATCCCCGTGTATGACTTCACAACTCATGGGAGACAGAAAGAGTGGGTAAGGACGACCTCGCGCAGTCTGGCCTGTTTTGTCTGAGCTTTTTCACATTTTGTCACGTTGCACACAAAACTATTTTAATGGGATTTTATTAAAGTTCTTACATTTTAACAAATGAAAAGTTTGTGTGTATTTGCATGCGCTCCACAAACCCGGCACTTGTGGAGCAGTAGCATACGGGACTACATAAAGACCTGTATGCAGTTTACCAAAAGCCAGCGGAGAACAGAACAGGAAGAAAGTGCTGGACTAAAAATTCCTAAGACTAAAAGTAGCTCCTATTAATGACATTTTAGAGAAATATTTTTTTCTGGATTTTATGAAATTCTAAGATTTGTCTTAGAATTTCACATTGATAAGGTAAAATTAACCCCAAAGCACCTTAGGCTTTTAGAGAGCCCCTAAACTCATGAAATGCTGGGAGTGTTGAGGACTTTTAGTTAGTATAAAAGTGTCTTAAGCTGCAAAGAAAGATCAACAGAAAGCAGAAATATTATCTATACAACTGATAAAGCCATAGGCGTTGCTCCTCTGTCCTGTTTGGTTATGTGTCCTTTACTTCCCTTTTTTGTATTGATCAAACAACTTTATACAAGCAAACAATCCCAGTAAATTGCTGACAGCTGAGCAAATATCATGTCATCTATTTGATAGATGACCTAGTAAGCATAGCGAGAAGCCGTGACAAACCACAATGACCATGGAAAGTTGCCATCAAACATGTTGATTCAGTGTGGCAATTAATTCATTTTCATTATGTTGACACATTTTTCTTTATTCAGTCTAGAGAAGACAGAATCACACCTAGCTGCAGCTGCATCAATCACTTAGCATCAGTCACTCTAAGCTTGGACTCTTAGCAGGAATTTTTTAGGCTAAGCTAGGAGCTCTGTGAGAGGACTCTGATAATTTCTGGACATGTGGGCCCAGATCTGATCTGAGACCAAAACCTGCATACACATGTAGTGGAATCTTAATATTAAACAACACTGCACATTGCCCTGAATGCACCATGGTAATCAAACATGGTGGTGGCAACATTATGCTGTGCTTTTTCTTCAGCAGGGAAAGTTAAGTTGGTCAGAGTGAAGGGGAAGAGCAATCAGACTAAATGCATTAGTTGTCATACTGTCTATGACATCGTAAAATGGGTTGGAATACTTTTGCCACGGTGCTCATTTTTCAGCATTTATTAAATCTTACTGAGATATCACTTTATGAATCTGATCTGTCTTCATATCATGTTTCTATGGGCATTTAACCTGAATGCTTTGTGTCTGTTTTTCACAGAAAACTGTATATGGAGCTAGCGTCATCATCTTTGAGGGAATCATGTCTTTTGCAGATAAAGCCCTCCTGCAGGTAGGACATAAATACTGATCTGCATATAATTGTATAAACTTGCTTTAGTGTATTTCATTAGTGTATTCATTTCTCACTAGGTCTTTTAATTACACATATATATGTTTATTTTCTCTGTTTGCAAAATAAACAAATGCAGAAACCTCATATGCACATGAGGGCTGATATAGATGAGCAGACAATTGCAAAGATAAATTTGACTGATTTTCTAGATTTTGTTTTTGGCTATTAAATGTCACTCATTTAAAATCAATATTCAAAAAGTTTCCTTGTTTTTTTCTCTTTTTCATTGTTGCAGGTGTTTAAATTTTCCATACTTTAACTGTTTTTTTATATGGATTTCTTACTGAAGTAACTTATAAAAATATTTAAACAAACTTTGCCAGTTGAAAGCTTGACTGTGCATTCATGATACCTTTGTTTTCTTATAATTAAAAATGAAACATTATTTTATGTAACAGTTACATTTTGAGTCACAACACAAACTTGTCTGCAAAAATAGTTTATTATAGTTTGATTGCATTGTTGAAATTTGTAGCTCGCATGACATTTAGAGATGTTTATCCAGGCTTTAGTTAATTACACACAATTTTATATAAATTCCAAAAACATGAGTTTATTTATCTGCAATATACATACATGTAGCTTGTCATTACTGAAATATATTTAATTAAAGGAAAACGTTCTACTAAGTAAATTTGACACAAACTGTAAGAACAATAAATAATTTTAGTTCACGACACCCTTTGTTTCTGCGTTATTGGGCCTTTTCCCAAAAAATGTAAGTTTAATCAACTTGTAGTAGTTTTTGCCTTGGAGAATTTTACCATAATTTTTATTAGCAAATACAGTGCAATGAAATCTGAAATCTGAAAGGAGGTGAACTCGCCACCAACCAATAACATTCTCAATGTCATTTTACTTCACGTTTATCAACTCAACCAAACATTTCTAACTGCGTGTTGCGTCCCGGCAGCTGCTCGACATGAAGATCTTTGTGGAAACCGACTCGGACATCCGTTTAGTGCGCCGGCTGCGGCGGGACATCACGGAACGAGGCCGAGACATCGAGGGCGTCATCAAACAGTACAACAAGTTTGTGAAGCCCGCCTTTGAGCAGTACATCGAGCCCACCATGCGCCTGGCGGATCTGGTGGTGCCACGTGGTGAGCGCTTACACACACTGACTACTGCATGGACCGGTTCAGAATCAGATAGAATCAGATAAAGGTCAAAGCTGTGGTCTAAAAGACAAATAAACCCTGAAACTACATTGACTTCTGTGTTCCTGTCAGGCGGTGGAAACATGGTAGCCATTGACCTGATTGTGCAGCATGTTCACAGTCAGCTGGAGGAGGTAAGAAAGGTCATGAGATATTAAAATAGATTTCAATAGAGCCCTGCTCCTTTTCATTTTTTCCATCTTGTTTATTTTTTTAAGTACTACTTCCTAACTACATGCACTCTGTGAAGTTGTTTTTGCTCACGCCCATTTTTATGTTTAGCATGCAAGGGCCATCACGCCCTCTTGTGGAGGACGACTGAACTGCCTGAGTGTTAGTGAGGGTTTTGAATGTCTTTGGATTTGTATCATTGACTTTCTCCTGCACTTAAGAGGGAAACTGCTAATTCTGCTTTGTGTGTATTTGTATTGATAAGACACAAAGATCAGATGGCTTAAAGTACGCTGTAGTGGTTTAGCGACTTTGTAGATTTCAACACAGTTTGTGAAGAATTCAGGTTGTTTTCCAGTCTGCTTTGGTCATCTTTAAAAATTACTCCATGTCTTATTTTTGTTCAAAAGAAATTTAATTACAAGCGGAAGAAAGAGCAAAAATAAAAACAATGCAAATGTAAATGTAAAATAACTGATCAGATGCTTTATTTAATAACCAAATTCATTTTCTCATATAGAGGCTGTGCTTAGGATGGTTGATTCTATCTTGAGTGATGACTTGCAGCCAAACGGCACCAACAGAAAAAGCTGACCACGACGTCCTGTTTTATTGGTGATGATTTGTATCTCAGCAGACTTTGATGGAGAAAGTTTGACCAGTAGCTTTAAGAAATTGGGTCACAAGGAGCAAGTTTGTCTTTAAAGGCATGACTGCTTCTTTCTGCATTACCAACCCGTGATCCCACCAGCGATACGTTTGTTAAAATGAGACGACATATGAAACTGACTTCTGGTTTTCCTGTACCACTGCACTAATCGCAAGTTTTGTTTGTGGGGAGCACTTTTTGCCGTGGCGTAGTTTGCTTTTTTATTTTATGTCCTCCCCACCACAAACACAGTATCACACATGCTGCTGATGGATTGCTCTCTCACTCTCTCCCCTCCTCCTCCTCACCCTCCGTTGCTCACAGCGTGAGCTCAGCGTCAGGTAGAGTTGCCTTTATCCTCTATGACTTTCTCTCTTCGACATCTTCCCAGTTCACCACTTGCTTTAGTTTTCCACTTGAAGGGACCAAAAAAGCGCCGAGCACAAACCAACATGTCTTCCTCTGTGTCGTGCTGGCTGCCAGGACACATCAGCAGGCGGTGCTGTTGCATCTTGTATTAATGCGGAATTAAGCCGTCCACTATGTGGTAATATGTTGCGGAGCTGTGCAAAAAAATATTCAGACATTTTGTCACGTTCCAACCACAAACTTCAAGTCTTTTTTCAGGAGGTGGGAGAAAGATAATATTTTCAAACTTTTTTCTTTTTTTTTTTTACACACACAAAAAAAAATCTGGTACCACAAAATAACATACAGCGCAGCCAGTTACCTTCAGACGTTGCTTCATTATAAAGTGCATATCCGTGTTTAATCTTATCTCGGTATATAATAAAGAGGTCTTTGAATGCCTCAGAGCATTGTTAGAAAACAATCAGTATCATTTCACACAGCGGTAGAGTCAGAGATGATGTGAGAGCATTTAGGCAGAGGTAAGTCCTAAACCAATACGCTGAACTTTGAGCACCTCATCAAGCACTGTTCAGATCATCAACTGGAAATGGAAAGAGTGTGACGCAGCGGTAGACCTACCAAGACATGGCTGGGTAAGGAGAGATTAAATCAGAGAACCAGCCAAGTCGAGCTTCAGAGATCCACTGGGAGTCAGGATAATTAGTCCTGTCACTTCCCAAATCCAACCATAATGGTGAGGTTGAACAAAGAAAGGCATTGTTACAAAAACAGTCCTACATAGCATTAGATTAAAATGAATTACTTTGGCCTACAAGTTCCTTAAGAGTTGAAGGCTGCAAAAATAAAAACCGAGACCAGGATAGAAGTCAGTCTCCAAATGTGCAGAGCTAGTTGTCATGCCACAGAAGACCCACAGCTGTAGCTTCAACAATATCTAGTCCTTCAAAGTATTGACTCAGGGGGCGTGAAAACAAATCCATGACACAATTTTCATGTTTATTAGTTTGAAAAACATGTCATTTTCCTCCCACATTGCAATATTTAACTTTTTGTTCCAATAAAATCCCATAAAAACATAATGAGAACTGTGGTTGGAATGTGAAAGAAAAAATGTGAAAAAAGTTAAAGGGATGTGATTGTTTCAAGACTGTACAATCTGAATCTGTGGGCCAGTTTCAAATCTATGGAAACTGTAGTTTTAAAAAAAAGTTTAAAGGTGGTGCGACGCAGCCAGCACGCAGTGAAAGGTGTTGGTTTTTTTCCTCTCTTTATGTTTAAATAAACGGCAGCTCACACTCTTCCTGACGCCTGTGTCTAAAAATACGGCCACGAAGTCTGAGCAACTGACCCCTCCTTTAAGTGGCAACAGAGGCGGAGGGGAAGAGACTCTTAGCAGAAAGCAGAGAAAGAGAAAGGAAGCTCTCGCTGCATCTATTGTTGATTATCACATACCTCAGCCACAGAGAAAGTTTCCAATACCTACTACAAAGCAGCGAGTTTTTCCATTGAATGTCGGCCAAAGTACATGAGGCAGACAGAGAAAGGAAGTGAGCTCGGTGTCTGTCTTTAGACACAGGATGTGCTGGGGCCTGTGAGCTGAAATACCAACCTTTACTGTTGTACACGGTGAAAGAGTGACAGCCACACCAGCGCTTGTGCACCCGCCCACGCGTATACACACACACACACACACACACACACACACACACACACACACTGGATGCACATGCAGATATCAGAATCTGATCCAAAAGGTGACACTTCTGTTTTCTACTGTATCTGTAGGAATCTGTGAAAACATGACCTGTAGCTCCAGGCGTTCATAATGTTAAGGAAAACATCAACTATTGAGGTTTTCTTTTTTTTTGTTTTGTTGTTGTTTTGTAATTGAAATGACAATTTGACGTATTTCTACATAGTCGCAGCTGTCACACTTTACACTGTCTGATCAACCTTCATTCTTTCATTCACCTGATGTTGTGTCTCTTCTCATTTGTCTTCTCTTATCCGTTTGTCTTTTCTTTGTCCCCCGTTCTGTGTGATTGTTGTCTTGTCAACAAAAAAAACAAATCTCCCCTTAGAGGAAACTTCGCTGGGATATGTGAGCAGATCTGCTACAATCTTTCTTTTCTTGCCTTTGGCTAATATGTAATGTTTTCTGATGGTGTAGATATTTTGTAGTGTCAGCATAACTGCATCGCTGAGTGTTTATAACTGTGTTTCTGCTCCTCTGGAGATCAAAATCAACCAGTTAGTTGTTCAGGCCTAATGTCTGCGAGTGGTTAAGCAGAGACCAATTAAAAGAAAAAGAATAGAGAAAAGAAAAGAGAACACTTTTATTTTGTTTTTGTTTAAAGGGCATTTATCAGTTTTCCTTTTCAGATGTACTGTGTAATTGTATCACTGCAAATAGAGAAATGGCTTGGAGAGAAAAGGAAATGGCATGAAGGAAAAAAAGCCAGTGTCGGAAACACACTTGCTCAACAGTAATGGCATTTCATCTGAACTGCATTTATAGAGGTAGCAAAGTCTCCAGCTCAAATTCCAGTTGTTAAAGTAAATATTTACATGGGTATCTATCCACAAAGGTGAAGGAAGAGTCTAGATATATTATCTGAAAGAAGTAGCTTGCAGACATAGCAAACCACCACAATACAGAGGAATTTAACAACTGACGAACTTTGTATGCCTGAAATTTACCTCCGTACACCAATTACTGTCATTCCAAACAAAAAAGGATCGAGAAACATTCGAGCGTTGTTACGTCGTCTTCGATTTTTTTTGTTGCTATAATGCTCAGAGGATGTAAATACAGATGCTATATTGTCATCTATGTGGTAGCTTCTTCTTGATTTACACCATAAAATTTGAAAGACTTTTTTAAATTTCTGATTTACTTATCAGCTTTGAAAAACAGAAATGTCGGTTGTGGATGGTTTTCACATTACTTGTTGAAATATGGTGTTATATTCCCTTTAACATGACTTGTATTTATTATTCTTACAAATAATATTCAAAAGAATATTTTAGATTTCTTTGGATTTTAAATGTTTTTTTTATCCTTTACCACGGTCTCTGCTAAATCTGTTCACTCTGCGGTTTTCTGTGGTTTTTAATTTTTTTTAATCCAGAGGTATTCTTGCAATTTTGTTTTGCTTTTCAAATTTTCTCTAACTTCTACAGACATAGATCTTTATTGATTTTCTGTTTTATCTGCATGTAAATTCACCTGTGTGTGTGTTTTCTGAATATGCATATACAGCGTGTGTGTGTGTGTGCGTGTGTGTTTGTGTGTGTGCACGCCTCTGTGTGAATTCTACACGATTTCTGCACAAGTCTTAATTACGCTTGCATCCATTTGTGCTCGCTCTCCAGTCTCTTGTCCATCTTTCTTTCTGTTTTTGGCACTCTCACCCTCTACCACCCCCGCTTTACTATTTGTTGCCGTGGTTACAGGGCAGCCCTGGCTTCTGCACACCAGGCCCAACCCCTCCCCCAGACCCTCAGCGTTCTGGAGAGCACACCCCAAGTCAGGGGCATGCACACCATCATCAGGTGAAAGCTTAAGAAAAACTACCCTAATGGAAGATTTAGCAGAGGAAAGCCTCTGCTGTCAGAATAAACCTTCTAATTCTTTTTTTTTTTTTTCCACTGATCATCTCATTTAGAAACAAGGAAACCAGCCGTGATGAGTTCATCTTCTACTCAAAGAGGTTGATGCGCCTGTTGATTGAGCGAGCGCTCTCCTTTCTCCCCTCTCAGGTTAAATACATATCAATAAATCAATTTATGCTGCATGGAGTCTTGAGTTGCAGCGTATAATAAGCACAAAGGCAGCCGAAAATCAGCTCAGGATGCAGTGAGAACAAAACATAGAGATGGCTTTAAAATGCGAAACGATAAAGACAAATGGAAACATGAAGTGTTAGAAAGAGATACACAGCCTGAGATGACCTGCAACACAAGCATGGAAACTTAGAAACTCACCACAGTGGAAAGTTTAAACCTTAATTCTGGGTTGCTGTGTGCATCTCTCACTCTCACTCACATGAGTTTCTAATGCCCCTTAGCACAGTATACAGCATTCTGAACAGCTCTGCGTTTATGCTGCGATGCTCTCCAATATTCACTCAGGTCCACATAGTGCAGACTCCCCAGGGAGAGGACTACGAAGGCAGGAGTTTCCATGGAAAGAGGGTGAGTGAGCTTCATCTCTGCTTTCTTTCACAGCATAGTCACAGTTTAAAGCCACTTAAAATAATTCTCTGTTTACATTTTTTTCCTCCCCAAGATTACCGGGGTGTCCATCCTGAGAGCTGGGGAGACCATGGAACCAGCCCTGAGGGCCGTCTGTAAAGACGTCCGCATCGGGAAGATCCTCATCCAGACCAACCAGGACACAGGAGAACCTGAGGTACAACGGTCACTGCTGTAAAATTGAAATGGAGATATAAATGGTCTTATAAATAATGAGCATAAATATAAATCCAAACCTATTTAAGAGTATAGTAATTGTGTAGCTCTATGACAAGGTGCGTGTTTATGCACTAAGCTTGTAAAGTTGAAAGGAATTTAAAAAAAATATTTTTTAAGATTTGTTTTGCTTGTTTTTATAATTGTGTTTTCCAGGTGATGATAATAAAAAACACAAACTTGTTTCATATACGAGCTCACTGTTCTGAAAAATGTATTTCTTCATTTCATTATGTATTTATTTATAGTAGAAGATGTTTAGTTGTGTAGCATTTTAGTATATATGGAGACCGAGTTGATATCAGTGAGGAGAAAGTAACAATCACTTCAACAACACTGCTGAGTCATGTTTTTCTTACATTTTTGAGTAAATTGTTTAAAACTGTAATTGCTTTATCTTTAGATAGCATCATATTAACCATTTTCAATGCAGTTTAAAACTTAACTTCACTGGACGAGTAATTAAAATGAAACCTTTCTGAATATAAAGTTTTCAATAAGCAGGTGTTTGAAGCTCTCTTAGCTTTGACTTTTCGGAAGGTGCAGGAGCCCCGAATATAGCAGCGGGTCAGTTATGTCACATCTTTTGGTATTAACCACACACACACATCCTGTCTGCACATTTTCAGCTTCATTACCTCCGTCTACCCAAAGACATCAGCGAGGACCACGTGATTCTGATGGACTGCACTGTGTCCACTGGGGCTGCTGCCATGATGGCTGTTCGAGTTCTGCTGGTGCCGATTGCTCCGAAAATCGTCCTTTTTCTGCATTCATTAAGCTGCATTCGATATTTAACCTGTTTATTATTATTTTCATTTTCAGGACCATGATGTTCAGGAGGACAAGATCCTGTTAGTTTCTTTGCTAATGGCGGAAATGGGAGTCCATTCAGTGGCCTACGCTTTCCCACAGGTGAAAATCATCACCACAGCTGTGGACAAGAAGGTCAATGATGTTTTCCACATCATTCCCGGCATTGGTGAGTCCTGTTTGAATTTTTAGTTTTCCTTCTTGATTCTCACTTGTTAAGTTAATAAAGAAGTGCGTCAAAATCGGTTGATCTGATCAAAGGAAAGTTTGTCGATTCCAGTTTATAAAACGTCTTTTTATTCTGCGCAGGAAATTTTGGAGATCGGTATTTTGGAACGGACGCACCGCCTGACTGGAGCGACGAGGAATTAGACGAGCCCAGTTACTGATTGGTGCTCACGATTTAAGGATCCGGGCCTTTTGGCGGCAATCTGAAGACATGAATCCTCGTCTTTCTCCTTCTGACTGCGTCCTGCATCCTTCAGGGATCGAACAGGAAAGATGCAAAATAATTCGAAACCAGGAAACTGGAGATTGCAAATAGACCAACTTGTAAATTATTGCATTTAAAAATCAATTTTGAACACTGTTGAACACTGGATTCATAACTTTGCTGTTTTGAATCCAAAATATTTTTATTTGTACAGTTTGTTATAGACCTAAAATATTTAAATTGTGACAATCTATTAAAAAAGTGCAGTTTTATATCTTGCCTTAAGTCATGTACTGTGGACGACACAATTGAATGTGAGCTTGCACACTTTTAAAAAAAAGAAACTGAAGCTTTTTTTTTCATTTTACATTTTTTCACCACATGCCTCCTTCCTTGCAACTTTCAGAAAAGTAAAATCGTAGCTCGAACCCGTCTTGCTCAACTTCCATCGCCGTGAGGCTCTGAAGGATCATTCAATCGGAAAATGTGTGGGTGTTTTTTTTTTGTTTGTTTTTTTTTTAGCTCTCTTGTTCAACCTTTTCCTTCAACATGGATGCTGACCTAACTATCCTAAAAAGGACGTTGAAAACCTAAGTTCGTTATCCATCCATCAAGTACTTGTTGTGTATATTAATGCTGGATGTCTGTCATTTACATCTATTTAAACTATGTATGAAGCAGCTGAGCAGGACGGCTGTGCATCTTTTTGTTGCTGTGGAAATGGGTCATCTGCATAAAGCAAACACTGATTAGGCGTGTGATTTTAACCCAGCAGGTGGGATCGGTGATTTGAAAATGATGGTATAAAAATATCCCCCATGTGCCAAATGTTTTGATTGGGGACTTTATTGAAAATAAACTATATCAATTTGTTTAAGTTGTTGCATTGTTCT
The DNA here is from genome assembly GCA_903067075.1 of Micropoecilia bifurca. Lineage (NCBI taxonomy): Eukaryota > Metazoa > Chordata > Actinopteri > Cyprinodontiformes > Poeciliidae > Micropoecilia > Micropoecilia bifurca. The sequence continues at coordinate 39,590 of CAEGAF010178697.1, read as the reverse complement.
TATTGTTGTAAAATATTGAGTTTACCTGAACTGGGGTCACACTCTGCAATATTGATCCTCACCAGTTCTATGGTTCATATCTTGAAGGTCAAGTTGTTGAGATTGTAGTGTTTTTTTTTATAATTGACGTTTTTGCAATATCGGCGTTTATTTGAAGTGGAAATGTTAAAAAGAGTTCGGTAAAATGACTTTTTATTGAAAAGTGGAAAACACTGCATCATGTTAGTTGAACATATGCCATATTTGCTTATCTCTGCTCCTCCATTTTGCAACCTGTAACTCGCCAATAAACTCTACCCGTACTGAAATCAAATGGTTTCAACCCTTTGAATGTTTTCACGTTTTATTATGCAATCACCACAAATGTCAATGTCTTTCATTTGCAGCTTTTTGTGTCAAACCAAAGTAAAGTATTGTGTTGTGATGCTGATGGAAAGTCATGCAATGTTTTCAAATTATTTTGCAAATAAAAAAAAATCTGAAAAGCATGATGGTTATTTTTATTCAACGCTTGAAATAATGTGTGATTCTTGCATGCAAAGCAACTGATTTCCATTCAGATTGGGTGGAAGGCATATGTGGACATCAAGTTTTGAGTATTGATTTAAATCTGTAATAAAACTACAGATTTAAGCCATTCTGGCATGAATATAGTTTAACCCAAACCGTTCTACTGTACTCCACCCAAGTTTAAAATCTTTAGTCGTTTTTAACTTCTTTTTGGCCGAATTTCCCATCTTATCTTTTCGTCCATGTCCCTGCTTAAGAAAAGCAATTCTACAACACGATGCTGCCATCATTTTGTGTTTTCATTGTGACGATATTTTAGGATGATGGGCAGCAGCAGTTTTCCTCCATACATGATGTTTTACATGTTGGCCAAAAAGTTCGGTTGGGCTGATTTTTAGCAGAGCACCTTCTTGCAGACAGTTAATTGGTTCCCAACATTACTTGTTTCAAACTGCAAACAGGAGAGCTTGTGACCTTTTGTTCTTCTTACACAGAGGCCAGATTTGTAGAGTTTCCCTCTGAAATGTATGAACATAATCTCACACCTGAGACGTGGGTCTTTGTTACTATGAGCCTCAGCCCCGTCCCTGATTCATGATCTCTTTGCCTTACCAGTCAGTTGAGGTCGGTGCGCGTTCGTGTCAAATATTCATTTTAGGATGATGGATTTAATCCTCACCTGTGAGATGATCAGGAAGTTCTCCAACACCTCGAGGGCTTTGCAGAACCATTATACTAAGATTAAATTTAACACATTTGGAAAATATTTACTGTTTGACCTCTCAAGGCAATTTGTTGCACTGGACTTTAAGGGTGTCAGAATAAAGGAGGCTGAACACAAATGCACACTGCACTTTTCAACAGTGTGTTTTTTTTCCGTCCCCTTCACCATGGTGTGCTACTCTGTCGACCTTTCACATAAAATCTCACCACAAAACCCATCAGAACATCATAGTTTACGTGATAAAAATGTGAAAAAGTTCATTGAGTGTGAATGTATGTGAAAGCAGCTGCAGATAAATAGTGCAACAAAAACTGATTTCCCCAAGCTTCCCCACAAGAGGTGAATTTTGCGCTTGCATCACTTTTATAAAATAGAGCAAGTGAAATACACCTCAGCAAATGCAACAGGCTTAATATTAAGCCGTTCAGCACAAGGCGCACATTACCTGCGCTACAGAGGAAGAACAGGAAGGATATTGTGGTTGTCCTCTTCTCATGGAAAGTAACCTCAGTATCTTCCATTAGTTTCCATAATTATCGCCCTGACAGCTGTCGAGACGTCAGTCACCATAAAATATGATTGGCACACATCTCATGAGGCTGAGAGACAATTACAAACTGCCAGCCTGCTGGGTGGGTATCGACACGCACGAAGCACCATTTTTCTCTTAGAGGAGAGGTGTGAGGGGGATGGAGAGCAGACATGTAAGAGATAAAAATATCAAACATTCAGCAGCAGCATTTTTTTTTAAAAGAGAAAGAATTCAACACTTTTATGTACAATTAAAAGACTTTTTTCCCCCAGTTTTGATTGATGTGCTTTTATTCAAATGTTAATTCTTTGAATAATTTAACATAGAAATCTTTCTGTTTCTGTTTAGTAAAAGAGATCGCTTGAAAAGAAAGCAATGTTTAAAATAACAACAACAAAAAAAAGAATACAACTCTATATGAATGAAGCTGTCAGTGGAAAGTTCAGCACCGGCACTGACAAACAGGAAGGTGGCGTGTCACTGTGTGTTTTGTTGCATCCCCATTGGTAGCACAGAGCATGATGAGGTCACAGCCTGCTGAAGACTGCAGGAGTGGCCGTTAAAACTCTGAGACCTGTGTTTCTTTTTTTTCATCTCACATCACACGCTTTCAACCAGGTTTACTCCTCTGCTCTCGTTTGTGTCTTTCGCTCTGCTCTTCACATGCCGGCGTCTACCTGCCTTGTCTTGAACTGTGTGGTGTGAGGAGCCTCAGGGTCTGCCATGTGGGTACGTAGCAAGCTCTGAACACTTCCAAGGGTCTTAATTCAGGATTAGGCTTTGCGAAGGTACCATGATTACCGCAATAGCAATGTGTGGGGGGAATAACTATGTTTTATGGCTGCTATTTGTTTTGTTTAGTGTGCAATCAGGCTGTGAGGGTGCAAGGGTTGGACATGTGATGTGATGTAGGCCAACGGAGAGCAGCAGATCAGTGCTCAGAGTTGAAAATGAATTATTCAGACAATGAAGTATTTCTGAATCACATGAAGAGGGTTTAGATTAGCGTGTTTGAGAGGGTAAAGTACTATCTTTCCCTTCTCCCTCTCTCTTTGTCTGCGCGTCTCATCGTGCTCTCTCCATCTGCATAGTTTAATATGAGAGTAGGATCTCTGAGAGACTGGACAGTCCTCATCAAGCCAGGCCAGGGTGATTTAGATGTTTCCAGCGAGAGATGCAGTTTGTGCATTACGCTCAGATGGCTGAGTGTTTAATTGCTCTGTGAGTGCAGGTCAGCAGGCAACAGAAAGACAAATGCGGTGCTGTGCTTCAGAGACTGTGCATTAAGTTTTCTGAGATTGAATTTTAAAAACAGAAAGAAAAAAAAAGGAAAAGAAAAGCCCATCACCTCTTATCATGTTTAATCGACTTTTATGATGGCATCAGATGCTAAAACTTAAAAAGCATATCAATATATACGCAGAGACTCATTTACGGAAAATGAGTGAAGCAATTAAGTTGAACAATTTAAAAAACAAAGGGAGAATATATTTTGATTGTATTTTTTTATTAGCAGTTTCCCCACTTTTTTCCCCCAGTCTGGATGATGATTCTTTCCCGCCAAAATCTCATGCCTTCAGCTCAGGCCTGAAACATTTTATCATGCTGGACAGGTGAATTATTCTCACATCTACTGACGTTACGTACATTTGTCTAAAACAAGACAAATAGACAGGCTATACTTTGTTAGTAGACAGTAGATAGATATGTTGTAATTAGCCTTGTAGGCAACCGGTCATACTAAGGTAGAAACTTCGCCTCGAAAGTGAGGAACATTTGTCTGAGCCATTCTACATTTGCAAAGATGTAACTAAACCAGATGTTTTTTTAAGGGTTACACATTTCCCCTTTTTTCACCCATTGGATTTTTTTTTTTTTGCTTTGTTTTTATGTTTGTCAGGACATTTTGCCTTCCCCGTTGGACTCAGCGAGCTGAGGCTCGTGGAGCGGCCTGACCGAGACCAGCGGCCGCTCTTTGACCACTGAGTGGTTCTTTCCAGGACTGTCCAACCTGAGAATGGTGATTTGAGGCTCAATCTCAGGTTCGTCAGCCCATGAAACGCCAACTCTCCTCAGCACAGTGTATGAAGAAACCCCAAAAGAGAAAATTAAAATTAAGAAAAAAAATCAACAAAGCTGTCCAGGCTGAGCGAAAACCCTTAAAGCTGAAGTTTTACTCATTTTAAGATGAGGTATTTTATTATTTTCAGCAAAGTAAATGTAGAGTTCACTTTACTTTTTAAGAAAATGCTTGTCAAATATTAAAGTTGTGCTATGCTATAAGTTGGGAATTGTAGACTCCTAAGAAAAAAAGTGACAGTTAATATTAACATCACTTCTAAAACAAAGAAAACAGCCATTTCCTCCTCTAAAATGCTGCTGCCTGTTAACCAGAAGAGGGAGCAATGTGCACATTAACCAAAGGACAGGGAAGCATGTTGTCAGTCACAGTTAAATTCATGATAAAGTTTCCTTTGATTTTAGTCTAGAAGACAATTACTATTGTTCAGGTCTGATTTTTTTCTTGTCTAGAATCATCACTTCAGTCTCAAAACGTGAAACTTGCATAGAATGTAAAAATCAGGGCCCTCTCCTATCTGCTTGACAAGTGTTTAAGATTATGAGTAAATACTCTCCCAACTTTTTTGCTGATGTGAAAAAATTGCCTACAAATCAAATAAAGTTGGTCAGACTCATCTATGTTTGTATAGAAGGTCATTTTCAGTTATAGTGTGTTTTTCTGCAGACGGCTGTTTCAGACCAAGAGAGGACAATGATGCTTGAAAATTGTTTGACTTCAAACCCATTGGCTTTATACCGGAACTATAAACCTATTGGCTTTATAGTTGTGCACAAAAGTCCCAAAACAAAATGTTTTCCATTTGGCATGTCGTAGATGTGGAAACCCATGACGACTTATTTCTAAATTCAATAAATAACCAATGAAATAACAATGGGTATTTGTGTCTGTGCTTACTGTCATTCATTTAAACGTATATGTAAGTCATTTTCTGAAACAGGAGATGCAATACAGCGTTGTGCGCTATATCTAAGTACATATGCGTCATATACATTTCAGTCCTTTTTTTTTTTTTACATTTTAGCACAATCAATAAACTGATGCTTTCGATTTTTTTCTCCCCGGATAAAAAAAATCACAAAATAGGTTTAATACACTTTAGTGTAATAATAAACCAGTTATTCTACTGGCAGTAAATCAGTTAAAAAAAAAAGACATACAAAATGAAACGAATTGCTTTTATTATTTCCAATAAGATCATTCTCTGCTTTTGGTATGGGGATTTTAATATCGGTCTTATTCACAGATATGCAATAAAGACATAGTTTCACTTCTCTGTCTTCCTAAATTACCAATAGAACACAGTTTAATTTCTGATAGCATGGTTAGGACTCAAACTGGTGAACTGTGGTCAATAGTCAAAGAGCAGTTGGGCTGCTCTCTTTGTTGGCTCCACCGAGTCTTTAGTTTGTTTTGGTTGTATTACAGTTTAATGAATTCACTCAAACTCTGAATTTAATTTATAAACCTCCATTCTGAGAAAAGTTGCTGCAAACAAAAAGGAACTAATTGGCACATAACGAAGGCAACCATATCTTCATTCCCATTACTGGTCAAGTTTGAAAGAAGAAGTCATATTATCAATAATTTGATCATATTAGTTTTTATGTTTTTTTTTTATTAAACAGTGATAAAAAGCATTAAAAATAAGACTTGCTTAGTTTTCTTAAATGTTCCTTGAGGTGCAAGCGGATGATCTTTGTATGTGCATGCGCTCCCTCCTGGTTTTAATCTGTTTGCTCCACAACTTTGTATGTGTGAATCAGCCAATAATGGCTGCCGCGTTTGAGGCGCGTTGCCTGTGGTTATCTGTCTGAGAATGAACATGTGGAAGGGCTGAGAAGCCAGAAGACGGTGTCCAAGTATGAGGCTGTGCTGGCAGGTGCACAACGCAATGTGGACGTTAGCTCAGTTTAACTCAGCGTGTCAGTCATGCGCCTGACAGAAAAATAAATCTTCACAAGATGACTTGTTGACCTTTTTGCACTCATCTTATAAAAAAATGTGTAGATTGTAATTGATTTTTTCCACCTGCTTTCCCGGTGCTTTTAGTTGCACCTTAATGTGAGGCCAGGAGCATGTATGTTATTTTTTTTTATAAATAGAGCACACGGAAATGTATGGGGCAGTATCTCTAATCTCTGTCTTCGTAGAATCATGAAAACATGATTCTATATGTGCAATTCTACATAATTCTATTTAAATACAATTGGGGATGTTCTACAATAGTATGACAATAATGTTTTAGCAACTTCATTCACTTGTTCAAGTTAAGCACATTATCTATATTACATATGCTTTAAAAACATAATTTCTGTTACTTATTGTGTTTTCTTTCCACTTACAGCGGATGTAAATGCAGACTTTAAGATTAGAATATGTTAGACCAATAAAAAAATATTTTAATACAGAAATGCGGTCTTAATAAAAATTATTTTTAATTCAAGGTTGCCGTTTTCAAATGCTTCTTTTAATCTCCCTAACCATCCCCATTTGATTCTAATTTATAAAACATAACTACGTATTTATATACGTGCCTACAGTCTGTGTGTGGGTGTGAGTAAAAGGTTGTCAGTATACAGTGTGTGTGTGTATGATTTTAAGTATTTATCTGATTCGTAAACCACAAACGTCTTAGAGTTACAGATACAATAAAAAGTTAAATTATATATATATATGTATATATATGTTGTGGTAGAAAACGTCACATCACAAGGATATTACAACGTATTTTCTTACAATTCAATGACTAAGTATAACCAAAAAGATCTGTAATAAAAAGCATTGACCTTAATGGGACAACAATACCAAGAGCTTCCAGAAATAATTTTAGGTTGTTTTTATGCTGTGTGAGTTAGCACACAAATTAAGTTAGAAACTAGTTTTATGACATATCAAAGCTCAGTATTTCCAGAAACACTTTAAATGGCAGTGGTATTGTCAACTTAAAACTCAGTGCCTCCCATTTCATCTCTCTGGGAAGTTCCTGTAAGTTTTCATGCTTCCCTGTGGCACACAGGTGGTTTTTCTGGGTACTCCAGCTTCCGGTAAACTGTTCTAAAAATATATATATATTTCTGGTTAATTTGTCCTATTTTCAGTAGGTATGTGTGTGTGTGTTTTTATTTATTGGCATTTGAAAAATACCTGTTACACAGACAAGTGAAGATAAACACAAGATAATAAAGAGTAAAAGCACTTTTACATTTTCAGCTTTTAGGTTTCACCTTTTGCTCCTGTTTATTTACTTATGTGGACAGTTTACCTTGAATTTGACTGAAAGCAATCACTTCGGACCCCGTGGATGCAAAACCTTTTACGCCACTGCCGTTGTAAACTGAATTTGCGTGCAATGGGTTATAAGTAGGACCAGTTCAGAAGTCTCCCAATGAATGCATGTCTACGTACGCTATTGGCTTGAACTGCCTATGTTTCTGTATAGCGTAACATGAATACGACTTGAATTGGTGGTATGTCAGTGAAATGGTTCTGACCTGAATTCATCTGAAATGAAGTGCGATTGGGGTCCATGCACCACATTTTTTTGCCCTGAAAGCTTTATATAAGAGAAACAGACTCTTTATCATTTAGCCATCAGTTGTGTTCATCTGTAGGTGCATGTGCGTGCGAGACAGAGAAAAGAGACTGTATCATTTAGCTGTGCGAGACAGAGAAAAGAGACTGTATCATTTAGCTATCAGTTGTTTGTGTGTGTGTGTGTGTGTGTGTGTGTGTGTGTGTGTGTGTGTGTGTGTGTGTGTGTGTGTGTGTGTGTGTGAGAGAGAGAGAGAGAGAGAGAGGCTTTAAAGGTGTGGTGTGAGTTGAGAGCTGAGGTCAGTTGGTTCCAACCTCGAGGAGAGTACCGCCACGGCCTTGGAACAGTGTGGGGGCGGTTTACTTCCCCTTTCCCTGCTTCACGGCTTCCTGTGAGCGCTGCAACCGTTAACCACACCCTCCTCCTTTCTGTCCGACAGCCCCCACCGAACCCCCCAGCCCCTTTCGCCACGACACTCAGCCCTAAAACACTAATAGTCAGCTCCACCCTCTTACTCCATCAAACAGACACCACCTCCAACTACAGCCCTGTCCATTATTCGTCCGAATCCCTCATAGGTCAATCATAAAACATGAGCACTACTGTACTTTTTCTCATGCTAAAGCTACAGCACAGAGATGTACATGTATGCACATCTCATTGAAACAAATGGTCCCCGTGTGAATCAACACTGAAGGGTGTCTGCGAGTTTATTCTCTCCTGCTGTCTGAACAATGATGAAACATCCAACACAGAGCTGAGCCACGATCTGCAGATCTGCACCGATGACTTGTTTTTCTGTGCCGTGCATCACACCTACTATACCAGCATTCCTACACAGCTCCCATCAGTCATTGTGCTGCTCAAATTCAGATTTCTGAAGGAGATCTCGTGTGTCAGTGTGTGTGTGTGTGAGAGAGAGTGGGCGTTTGTAAGCCTGTGGTCTGTGGAGGGACAGTAGATATGTATTGGAGAGTATCTGAGTGTATGTGTTTGTGCAGATCGTGAATCTAAGCACAATGGTAGTGTTTTTTATTTATTAAATTTTTTTTATATGGGAGGGTGAGGTCTACTCCTCGAAAAGGGAGGGCTGTTCCTTTGGAGGGGGGAGAGTAGGAGTGGGGTGGAGCGGTTGGAGTGAGTGTATGTGGGGGAGTGATTGTGGGGGCAGCTAGGCCATCTGGACTGTGAAGAGGCTGAAGAAATAAAGGGAGAGAGTGTGTTTGTATGTGTGTGTGTGAAAGAGAGAGAGGAGAGAGAGAGAAAGCACGAAGGATGAGAAGAGAAATTTAAAGAGGGAGGCAGAGCCAGAACTGAGGTTCTGTGAGAAAAAGCGAAGGAATGAAGTTTTGAGAACAAACACAAGGAGGGACGCTTCTTATGGATGTTCCACTGAAGACCTCTTCACAGCATCCTGCAAAATGTATTGATTTTTCTTGAGACACGACGCACTTGTGATCGTAGGCTAAGAAGAAATGAGCTGTAGGCATTTCAGAGCTTTCACATTCACTCATTCAATAGAGATAATTCATGAACGTTGTTTGTGAATAATCTTAGTTTGCCCAACAGTTACAGATATGAGAAAAATGTTAGTTAATAAAATAGCCGTACTTTCACATTTTTTCCTAACCCCAACCCTCATTCCTTAAGGTTTCAGAACAAAAACGTGGTTGATAAAATGTTATTGCTTATCACGCAGATGTTCTAATATGTATTTAAATGAAATTATTTTTTTTACAAAAACATTTTTGCACAAGTACACATTTTATGACTGAATGCTTCAGAAGGCACAGCTACAGTGCACAATGGTAGTGTTTTTATTTATTCAATTTTTTATATATATTTTTAAATAAATTTTCACATTTATCTCATATTACAACCATTAAGTTCAATGTATTTTTTGGAAACTTTAAATGACAGATCAGCTAAATGTGGTGGGTAACATATTTTTTTCAATGTTTAAAAAAAAAATTTAAAAGTGTGACATGGGTTTTAACGCTCCACAATGGATCTCATCAGCTTTGTAGCTCTACAGACTCAAATTTGTGCCCGCTTGTAATTTAATTACGGCTTAATATCTAATACAGACTTTAAACTTGAGATAATAAAATGTCAAGTCAAGTTTATCTGTATAGCACATTTCAGCAGCAAGGCAGTTCAAAGTTTCATCGTACAAACACAAAGACATAGCACACACAAATTGAAGCATTACATTTTGTCATGTGAATTCCAACTTAGTAAAAGGTTAGGAAATCCTACTTTCCGAAAGCTAGAAGTATCTTTTTATCACTTGCTTCCATCTACTAGTTTCCAACATCAGTCTGAGGAAAGGTTTTCCATCTCCTCACTTTCAGCTGAGGAATTTTGAAAACAAATTCTTGATTAAAGTCACCTCACAGCTCAACAACTTACAAGGAGAATAACTTCTAAAATTTGACTCTGCCCCCCGTCTTAAGTTCTTACTCAGTTCTCGGAGAATTCACTGGTGGATTTTTTGGGGGGGTCAATTTGTTCCAAATCTGCTTTAGCGTCTTTTGTTTTTTAACGCGTGGTGTGACATTTTTCTGAAACATCATTAACAATTTACTATGGTTTTTAAGATGAGGAGGTGGCCGAGTCCTGCTGTACCAAAAGATGACCAATCCATGACACTGTCAGCTCTATGCTTTTGCTTCTACCTTGAAGCAGTTGGTGTCCATTCTGGTGGCCAAATGTTTTCATCTTAAACTATTTTTTTCAGAAAAAAAAGAAAACATTAATCTTACATTGGTGACTTGCTTGTGTAAAGGTTTTCTCTTTACACACTTCTCCTTAAAGTTCCAGTTGCTGCAGTCTTTTTCTGTATGTACAGATATTCATTTCGTATTAGCAGCAAGAGCTCATTGTAGGTCTTGTTCTGCCACTTTAGTAATTTAGTGTGTTTTAGCACCTTGTGGTCTTCTTTCAGGATGAAGTTACTATACATAGATCACCAGACCAGACCTATGCATGTTAGCAGATGCTTTGAACGTCCTGCGCTTGTATGCTATTTTCAGGGGAGAGGAATGACTCATTCAAAATTGAGAGCTTTTTAAATCCTTGCCAAACCCATGAGACTCAACAATCCTCTTCCTGGAGGCCTAAGACGGCTCTTTCGATCTCACTGTGGTGTTCACTCTCAGTTTGGGTGGATGATCAAGTCGTGGTAGGAGTCAAAGCTTGGGATGTTGTTTTGAACTTCCCCACAACTTTATCCTTTACCCACCTGCTGTGTTCGTGATACTTATTGATACTAACGTTCACTGAAAAACCTCAGAGGCCTTCACAGATCACATGCTGACTTTAATTACTCTCTTGATGATTATCAAAGGTAACTGGTTGCACTGGCTTTTATTTAGTAGGGGAAAAAGTAAATAAAGCTCATTACAAATGAACCCCAGACCTTTCACATATTTATTTGTAAAAAAAAAAGTTAGTCAGTACATCAACAGACATATTTAGCTTCAGTCATTTTATGATGGAAAGCACTTTGAACTGCATTGTTACGATACAAATTAACTTGGTTGACTGATTATTGGTAATTAAACTTGTGGTGAGAAAGGATTTGTGGAAGAAGTCTGTTTTACAGTGGATCACTAATCTGCGTCTCCAGTCCAGTCTGGTGTATAGATCAACACTAAGGCTGTATTCACACCAGGAAGGTCCTTTGGTCTACTTGTTTTTGCCCAGGCCAAAAGTGAACTCCATTTTCTTATTTTTTATTTGGTGTGGTTTGCCGTCATGTTGTGCTTCTCAATGTTTTGGCTGTTTTGCAGTTTTCCAGAAGTTTATTCCAGATTTGTTGTGCATAAAAGCGGAATGCTGCTCCTCAATGAACCAGAACCGGAAGACCTGATAGGTCCGGAAGGTTGATACAATGGCAGATCTTTAATGTATTGTGATGCTAAGCTGTTTAGTGATTTACAAACTACAGGGAACCAGTGTAGGGACATCAGAACTGGGGTGATGTTTTCCATCTTCCTGGTTTTAGGGAGAATGCGAGCAGCAGCGTTCTGGATCAGCTGCAGCTGTCTAATTTCGTAGGCAGACCTGTGAAGAAACTGTTGCAGTAATTAATGTGACTAAAGACATAGATGAGTTTCTCTAGATCTTCCTGACACATTAGTCCTCTAACTCTAGAAATGTTCTTCAGTTGATGGAAGGCCAACTTACAACCCCTGGCAGAGGCTTTTCTGTGTTGCAATGCTCCTTATGCATGAGGTTACTCTCAATGTCCAAACTAATCATGCATGACAATCTATCAAGTACTCTGCCTCTCATCCATTGACAACCGCACTTTTGGTAAAGGAACTAAAGTAAACAGGTAAATGCTAGCAGCTACTTACATACAGGAAACTTCGTTTACTATCGACTGCTAGTTGCAGAATGTGGGCCATTTGAGTCCACTGTCACTCCAACCACAAACGGACCAGTGTAGAACGGATGTGGTTTGCATTCAGGAAGAGCGAACCTACAAAAAGTTTATCATGACCCTAAAACATAAAACTTCCCTTTGAAAAACTTATTGTCAGTCAAATTTGCTATTGTGAGTGGGCATGCATTTAAGAATGTGACAAAAGCAGAGTGGGCTGATTTGTGCAGCTTTGTGCAAATGCATCACTGCAAACCTAACAACTAAAGGGAGCCGAAACCAGGATCAATATTCACCTGAATGTCGCTAGATTTGGAGCAAAACCTCAAAAAAAGGTAAAGTAATAGCCAACTTTAAATTATATGTTTAACACTGACCAAAAACTTCATAATGTGAGACACCACTTACTGCCACAGCATGACAGCTAACAGGCCCAGAAAAAGTAGTGTGAAAATCCCTTTATCCTTCTGGTGTTTCTATAATTCATAATGTTTAGCAGGATTTTTACACATCTTTCACACACAAGATCGACCTAATCATAGCTGTATCCTCACCTTTCATAATTAGGGAATATTTTATTCTAGTGGACACAACCTGAAGCACCTCAAAGCCTTTCTGAATCTAAAACTATAATCTATATTAATACTGACATGGCGTTTTGCATGTTTTTAAATCTACAAAAGTACATTCATGGTGTATTGAGAGAAATATTAGTATTTTAAAATGAATAATGAGTTGTATCAACTATTTTCTGCACTCTGTTCCTTTGTTGAAGAGTTCCTCTTGCATTGACATGTGAAGCAACAGCACTCTTACACTTTCTTTTTGTTGGTTAAATGTGCTTTCAGGCTGTCCTGCATCGCCTGCCGTTATGCCCATGACACCAACTGCATGATTGCTTAGCTGTCACCAGAGTGAATGTGTCCTAATTTCCTAAGCAAAACCAAATTAAAAACAGAAACTTTTTCAGTGGTGTGGGATAATTTGTGATTGTTGTTGATTAGTTAGTAAATTGCATTGAAATTGTTAAGTGTCATCTCATTAACTTAGACAATGACAATTTTTTTTTTATCAGACCATCATATTATTTTGAGCTGGTTGATTGAATATTTTTCAACAGAGAGACATATGTTAAGAATAAGATAAGATGCTCCAAATTAGTTTTTTTATTTTATTTTTTTCATATCTATTCTGGCCGTTTTAAAGCAGGATGTGAATAGATGGAGTATAGAAAAATATACAAACAGCTAAATTTGATGTTACGAAAATCCTACTGAAATGCTTCTTACTCAAAGTTAGAAGCCAGTGTTTGTTTTTACTTTTAGCTATGCAGAAATCATAAAAAAACAGCTTGAGTAGCAAATGAAACAATCTTACCAATTGTTTTTCTTCAGAAAATTAATTTGTAAGAATTAATTGCAATATTTGTATTGTTTGGGTTGATTGGTTTCTGTGCATGTTTGCCACTTGTTAATGGCTTGTCTACTAGTTAGTAGAAAAGCCAATACAAAGGCTGAACGTCGCTGTCACAAGGCAATTGTTATCCACATTTGGTTATGTTAAGAAATGTATTTTCAGTTTCATTAACATTTAGGTTAAGTAGAAAAGAAAATCTATGATATCCCAAAAAGATGACACATGTTTAAGATAATTTTATAAATTCAGAGTGGTCAGAGTCCAAAGAAGTCAGAGAGGTACTCAATGGTTAGTTAGGATAGGACAACAGTGTTCTCTTGTTCCTGAATGGTGGAAATAAGGCCACCATTCAGAAGATCATTCATTGCAAATGCATTCAACCTATATACAGTGACCAAATGCAGCTAAGTTGAATTTTGGAGCTGCAACACAAAAAAAAAACTGAAAGAAATGCATCTGCAATCTAACTTCACAGGAAACATTGACAAGTGTCTGTTTTAGAGGCTTGAAAATACCCACCTCTACAGGAAATTGATAGAAAATCATTTTCTTTGTCTTAAATCATGGTTAACTTTAACTTCTGGACATTCTGTCATAGTTCTGTCTAACCTCATTGCATTACTCATTTGCTTGTTTGTTCATTTTCTATTTATATTCTTAGGTGTCTGCACAATGCTTATGCTAAAATAAAACTGGTTCACTTTTATTCTGAACCAGGCAGATATTAGTAAATGCAGTGAAAATGTTTGCCGGTTCATATTTCACAATTGTGTAACTTGAAAAATATTTTGTTGGACCAAACCAGACAGAGATAACAAACCCATTAAAATTTGTTATATGAAATTTATAACATACAATGCATTTGTGATCAAATTTACAAGTTTAGGTTTATTTACAGCTCTCCACTGTTGCTGCTACTCTAACCGTATAAAGTAGATTTTAGCCTGAGGGGAATAGTGTAAAGACATCTTAAAACTGCATCACCTTTTGACACTTTTCTTCAGGTGAGGTCTTGGAGCTGAAGAAAGAAAAAAACAAGAAAGATGTAAAGCGGTAAGCTTACCTGATCTCTCCTTTCCCTGCTTAAGGCTGACAGCTTAAAGTCAGCGTCTGAATCAATAACTGTTGCATTGAACAGAACAATTGATTTTTTTTTTAACCAAAAAGTGAAGAGATACATTTTTGGAGGATTTTTATCCAAGGCTACACTGTTAAGATGTGATATTTTCATTCAGTTTAATAAGATATTGCTCTAATAAAACCAACCAGATAAATAAAACCAACGAAAATATGTTAAGCAGTTTTCAAACTTTGGTTTTATTTTGTAAAAGAGAAAGTTTGCAAATACAACCTGTTCTGATGTGAAAATGTAATTGTCCCCTCAATCTAAAAACGCACTCACCAGCAAAAATTGCCATCAAGCACTGATGATATCTGCCAACGACATTTCACACCACCATAGCAAAATCTTGGTCCACTTTTTATGCACTTGCTTCTACAAACAATAGGCCTCAACAATCACCTTGATCACTGACTTCTTAACAGATATTTAACAGTTTTTGAGGCCAAATAGTTATGTGTCTAAACAAGTGGCCCCACTGCACAAGGGACCTTATGCTTACCTTTGTTTTTCAATGTTGTTCAAAATATCTTCTAGCAGTTTGTAGCAGAGAATGCGATTTCTTCTTCCATCATCTGTTGGCTGGGTCTCTTCTGGGGACTACTCTAGAACCGCTGAAGATGATGATGCAAAGAAGGATTATTCACATAGTGAAGGCCATAACTGGCAACTCTCAGCATCCTCTTCAACACACATAGTGTCTTCAGTCAGAGGCTTATTTAGAACAGCTGGCTAAAGGAGATATAACCATCAGCATATTTAATGACTTTAAAAAAAATATTGCGTAAAGTAAATTCAAACATTCATTTTTCCTTAGGTATTACTAAAGTACTTTTGACACTAATTAAATTAAATGAGTTTATGCTATTTTTCAAATTGGACTAGACTGGTTTAGATAGCTTTTTGCTCCTAATAAATTTAATCCTTGTACAACTGTGTATTCTAACACAGCACTTAGAATAATATTAGTTTCCACATAATCTGACAAGATAAAGAGCATCAGAAGCTTAAAATAATGACTTTTCAATTATTTTTCTTCTGTTTTAGATGTAAATATTTAAAGACTAAATGTACTTAGTTACCATTTGCCTTAAACTTCCACATTCTACAAATGTCTGAGTTGACACTGAGAGAAAATGCGTGGTTAGGTGTGAGAGGTGTCTTCACCACTACCCTTCCCCCGATCTTTGTGCCACATCGATATCTCCTCCATCCTTTTTCAAAACTCCCACAAGACGTCACCCTTCCCCTGGCCTGATCTCCTCAGGTCCTGCTTGTTCAGGGGTCAACGTGGGTCAGGAGCTCATGACTCACTCACAAGATCATTCCTCTTTTTTTGCTGACCTCACGCCTTCATCCATGTTTCTCTTTTCCCCTTCATCTCTTTCTCTTCAGTTTAAACACTCACCATTTCTTGCCTCATTATTTCGCAGACTTTCCCCCTACTTTCTCTGTTCCAGTGCTTGAACTGCTCCGCTGGCTTAAACTGCTCTTGGTTGGCATATTGATTGGGGTTTCTATTCACCTCCACTAACATCCCATACACTCCCCCCCAGTCTTTTTTGTTCCCCAGTGTACTGTAATGCTCAAACCTCTTTGATCCATGTGTTTGCATCTGTCTGTCTGCTGCTTTCCTAAATGTCTCCATTTGCTGTGAGCTCTACCTCCATGCAGTGCTCAGCTTCTTTCCAGCTCTCGGGCTTCAACATAGATACACACACACACAGACACACACACACACACACACAGACGAAACACAGATATCATATTATACACACTGACAGGTTGATGGGAAAAATTGATATGTAAAAAATAAGACAGCAGTCTGACTGCGGTCTTGTTCACTCCTGTCTGGTCTGCTCGTCCTTTTACATTGCTGTGTGTTTGAACTTTGCACGCATCACATAAATCCACAAGTTTCTGTGACATGAATGTCTTACAGTACCTTGCAAAACTATTTGAACTTTTATACATTTTACCACTTTACTTCCACGTCCAGTGGAATACACTTCAGTATTTGTGGATTTGCTTACTTGGGAATTATTTATAGAAGCATTGCCTATTCAGGTTTTTTTTTTTTTGTAGAAAATATGTAAAATATTAAAAGAAAAATGCAGCTTCGGAAGCTGAGATACCTTGGTGCAATGCCACTTGACACAATATTGCCTATGTTTGCAAAAATAATCTGCCTGTTTATGGTCACTCTTCTCCTAGAAGTTCACCTTCATCCCCAATTCAAGTTTTTTCCTGGCTCTATCAGATCTTTTCTTATTACCCTAAATTTCCCTCCATCATATTCTTATATTCCAGTTTGCCTTTCCCTGGTGAAAAAAAATCAGCATTCCCACAGAATATTGCTGCCACCATGTTTCACAGAAGAAATGTTGTGTTGAGGACAGCGTGGAAAATTAGTCCTCTGCCACACAAAGCATTTTACAACAGGCTAAACATGTCAAATTTGGTCTCAACTGACTAGGGAAATTTACTCCATGTTTGCTGTGTTGGTTTTTCTTACACATTGACTTTATTCCTGTCAGACTCCCACTAATGCTGGATTTGGTGCTTCTTGGAACAACAGTCTCTTTCAAAACCCAGTGATCTCCTGTCTCTTGATAGGTTTGTTCAGAACATACTCACGTAGTCCTCCAACATGTTCAAATCTTAAGACTGTTGTATACTACCCTCTGCAACTTTCTCCCTAATATGTCATCTTGCTGTTGTAGCATCTTTCTTCAGGCACTGTTTATAAGCCATTAATTGCACTGGATTTTATTAAGAATAGTCGATTAAACGTGACTAAACACACATGCACGCCACATGATTCAGAATTTCCATCATTTTGAGGAGGGACTGCATGTGTTGGATACTTAGGGGGATTTACATTCAAACGGGTGGATACGTGTTACACATTAGACATCCACATGCTCACAGATCAAATCCAAACACAACCCATGGGAGTGGTTGTACTTTACTCCCGCGTAGCCGAAGGGAGAGGAGAGATGTGGTACAAAGGGAGAAAAAAAAAATTAGAAACTAAATTAGAAGAGCTGGTCAGGCGAGGAGGAGAGAGAGAGGGGAGTTGGAGAGGAAGAGGAGGACCAAGACAAACAGAGCCAGTGACCTGAGGAGGGAATGTCTGAGAACGTAAGGAGCGTGCATCAACAAAGAGGCTGCTGAGAGGGCAGAAATGCAAGGAGTGAAAGCAGCTCACAGTGAAAAAGAATGGGAGAGCAAGTCTTTCCCTGTCACACAAGTTTGTTGCTGTGGGGTGCCTTTGTCCAGCTGCTGCCCTTTGACCCCTTTGTGATCTGAGCAAGTGTCTACTCTTGAAGCAGTTTACCCCCCACCACATGTGACTGTCATTCCCGTCAAACCGCAGAGACAGTCACGGTTGTAGGATTTTTTTTTTTTTAATTCACGAACAACTCCTCGATCTCTTGACTGGAACATCCCACGTCTTCCCGGTCAGCCTCTGCTTATTGAAGAGTGTATATGTCTTGTGGGCTGTAGAAGAATACTTATCATACAATCCTGATATAACTCTGCCTCTTCTTATTCGTCTTTGCCAGTTCTGGATCTGATTGTCACCCCTGGAAACACGCAAACTGCACTGGTGATTTCCTTGATTAGTATCCCCCAGAAATACCCTTTAGCTGTAAAGAAAGTTCGACTAGAATAACTTGAATACTTACACATCACAGCCTCCTACAACCGTGACCTCCGCCCTCATCTTCTTCCAACTTCCCCATTCTCCCTCTCTCCTGCTCCCTGCAGCTTCTACTCCCTGGTCTGCCTCTTTCATTGCCTCATCTCTCTTTCTCTCGCTGGTGTAAGTAAGCAGCTTAAACACCTACAGGGTGTGACATCGGGGCCCCACGCGCCTCCAAAAGCAGTCAGAGCAGGCGGAAGGAAGGCAGCGCTGAAAAGGAGAGCATTTCATTCGTCTATTCTCTGTTCCCTGCTCTGCCTGGCACTGACGGTGCAAGCACGTTTAAGGCAAAGCCAAGGCTGTCCCCTCACATTAGCTGGGGCTGAGCCCAACAAGCCGTCACCCCCTCCACCAACCCCCCACCCCGCAACACTGTCCTCCACTGCTCATCTTGACACCCCTCCTCTTTTCTCTCTCTCTCTCTCTCTCCCTCATTCTCCTTCCACCTCCTCTCCTCAGCTCAGCT
Source organism: Micropoecilia bifurca (assembly GCA_903067075.1). Classification (NCBI taxonomy): domain Eukaryota; kingdom Metazoa; phylum Chordata; class Actinopteri; order Cyprinodontiformes; family Poeciliidae; genus Micropoecilia; species Micropoecilia bifurca. Next base: position 21,108 of record CAEGAF010178697.1, on the reverse strand, counting down.
TAGCTCTGCCATGGGCACCGGTCCCCAATCTCCAAGGTGATTATGACAAAAACAACGACCCCCAAGAGACGGGGCCAGCAGAGATAAGAAAGAAGAGGATGGCAGAGGGAGCGAACGAGGAGGAGGAAGAGGAGGAAGGGATTGGAGATGGATGATGTAACGAAGAATTTTGGCTTTGCGTTATGATTTGGGTTGAGTATTTCAGGAACAGCAGTTTTCACCAAAGCGTGTCTGTATCCATCGACAGTATCAGTGTGGTACAAAAGAACTAACTATATTGAGAAATGTGCCGCAGGTTTCTGCTTTTCTCAAAAGAGAAAACTTCATCATAATTCAGAATGTGCATATTAAAAATGGATTTAATTTAAACTGAATTCAATTCAATGAATTGATTCAGCCAGATGGATGGATGGATGGATGGATGGATGGATGGATGGATGGATGGATGGATGGATGGATGGATGGATGGATGGATGGATAGATAGATAGATAGATAGATAGATAGATAGATAGATAGATAGATAGATAGATAGATAGTCAATCGGATAAAGAAAGGAAAGGAAGGATAAACACGCCTTAAAGAACATGCCTTAAAGAAATGCATAAAAGAATGACAAAAACAATAGAAGGATATAAGGTTACATGAAATGCTTGATTGATGAAAACATTATATGAACTTATAGAAAAATATGGAATAAATACATAAAGAAGAGAATAGAAGACAGATATTGGAGAAAAATTGGAGAGAATGAAAGACAGATACGACAGATGTATGGATGAAGAGAGGGAGAAATGGATGGAACACAGAATGAAGACCAAGGGATGGAAAGATGCATGGACAGGGGAAGAATGGGGAGAGGTGAACCATGTTAGGAAGGGAGCGTAGATAGACAGATAGATACATAGACAGACAGTTGTTGTGGTGTGGAATGGGGGTCGTGACCATGCAAGGTCAGCAGGGTCAAATCAAGCAGTGGGACAAAGCTGAAGAAGGCCATTAAAGAGGCACGCAGTCCTGATGGAGGAGACACTGAAAGGGGGATGCTGCTGTTAACCCCTTCCCCTGCCTGCCATGTAAAACGAGAGGAAGCAGAGCAAAAGGAAACGTAGTGGAGGAGAAAAGACGAGAGGTCATATTATTGTAGCATAGCAACCCAGGTTTCAGTGTGGGTTGAGGCGAGCAACAATATATATAATATTGCTGAGAGGTTAGACAGCTTAGAAGGACCTTTCAAGATGAATGTGGAAAGAGAGGTACACTTCCTGCGCTAGAAGAGGGGGAGGGAAGGCAGGAGAAGATGGGGAGCGTGGGGGGTGAGTGGTGGAAAAAAATAGCCCAAACCTCCTGTCTTCATGCACTCCCCCTTCTTTTCTTTTCCCTTTTCTCTTCTTCTCTGATACTATGTTAGTTTGCCTATCTGGATCTCTTCCTCCCTCCGCTCTGTGCATCATTAAAACAAGCAGAGTAGTGTTCAGAGCGTGGGGCTGAACTGAGACGGTGACCTCCACAATAAGAAGATGTTCTTGCTTCGGGGAAGAGAAGGTCGTTTTGTACTCCTCCTCCTCCTCCTCTCTCTCTCTCTCTTTCTCTATATCTCTCTGTCTCTCAGTTTTTTCTCCTCCTGCTACTTCCAGTGGAGTAAATGAGATTTGGAGGGGATAGAAGAGTGCAGGAAGGGATCAAGAGAGTAGACATGCAGACGGAGAGAGATGGCAAGATGCAGATGGAGAGAGGGCAGCTTAATGTAGAATTCATAAAACAGAGAAGCTGAATATGATAAACAGCAAAGATCTGAATTCCCCTGAAGTAAAGAGAAACGGAGGGTTAGACTGAGGCAGCCAGGAGGTAAATCTACCAAAATAACTCTTCCTATTTTACTTTCTCTGCCCTGAACTATCTTAAAGACACTCTTCTTTTGTATCCGCATATACCGATGGATGCACAGAGGTCAGCAAGAAGTAATTCCTATCAAAGAACACCTCTGCAGCCATGTCCAGAGGCTCCTCTATATTGTATATACATATATAAGGTAGATGTGAGGACCTGCAGGTTTGGGGAGGACACAAAGTCCTGTGGGTGACACAAGGACAGGCAGTGGTGTGAACAGCTCCAGTCGCCCCCCTCCACCTTCCCTTTCTGCACGTTGCCTTCACACAGGAACAGAATGTGTGGGCAGCGAGCACAAACACATTCTCTGTATCCTCCAGATGATTATACAGCCCTTAAATCCAATAACCTCCATTCATTCTGCTTTTCCCGGTGTCATTCTTCAATGCACCTTCATTCATTTGCACTTTCTTGGTGAAATTATATTATTCTCCTCCCTTTCCTTGCACTCTTGAGCCCTTCCTTTCCTAGCTCCTACTTCGAGTGAACTTTGTTCCAGGACCCTTTATTTGGTCTCCTTCTCCTCGAGGGAGGGCTCTTTATAAAAAGCCTTGTCGTTCTTCAATACTGATTTGAGTATCACTGAGCTGCACCTTCACACATGTTGATGCCTCTCACCTTGTGCCAAATGCTCCTTTGTGAAGCCTTCCCCCATCCTCCGCCTGCACCTGGTAGAGATAGTGTTCATCCAGCCGGAGGCTCCTCCGTCTATACAAGCAGGCCTGGGATGGCACAAGCCGCACACAGCTGTTCTCCTTGCTAAATTGATAGCGGAAGGTTGTGAAAATACCCTGTTTTATGTTTCATGACACTTGTACATTTCTTGTTTAATTCAGTCTTTAAAAATGCTCAGTTCGTGTGCCGCAAGACAAAGTTTCTTAAAAGTTTGTTAATGATCCTCCCACTGTTGTGGTGTTTTCACTAAAAAAGCAATTTCTTTTGTGTTTTTACATATTTTCTGTTCATTATACTTCTTTGAGCCCTGTTTCATTATTTAAAATTCAAATTTAAGCAAACACAGCAAATACAAGAGAATTCTTTTAAAAAAAAGACAACAATCCAGTCTGACACCACCACCCCTCTCCCTGAAAGCAAGCACAATTCAGCCACAGCTACAACTGAAGTTTTAGTGAGAAATAAAACAAAGTTTTCTATGCTGATGATTTTCTGAAATGAGCATATGGTTGAATGTTTACATATTAGCTCCAAAAACATTCAGACACCCACTCAAATTATTCACTCAGCAAAATTTCCGAAATGTCTGTCAACTTACCAAGAGCCTTTTAACTTCCTGTTCGTGAACATGACTGACTACAGCTGGTGACTCCTCGGTGCCAACATGCAAGAAAATTATTTGACAGCACTCACTGGATTGACCAATGTAATTGAAGTTACAATATTTTTGAGCCATTCTTTAACAAACGAACATTTCAATATCAGATTCTAACGAAGTGCTTGATGACTTCGCAGCCACTTTTTTGGGAAAAGTGTTTTAATAGTCAGAAAAACTGAGGAACCTTCGCAAAGGACTAAGATTAACATATATTTCTGGCAGCCTATTGACAAAACACATATTTTACAGATAGACCAAACAATTCTGGCCTTAAGTGACCAAAGTAACTTCTTTAACAACTTGACTAATTTATTTCATAATATATTGTTATTTTAATTTGTTGTATGTAAATTTGACCTGTTTGTCTTGGAAAGTACCATGAACTGACATTTGATGGGGACTAGTGCTGCAAAATGTACTACATGCCAATATGAAGTCACTATTTTGGATTTTACCTTTCAAATGTAATTTTATGACCTTTGGTTAAGTCAGGCCAAAGGCAAAGCTCTTTTTAATAAAGTTTGTTTTATGTGAAACAAGGCATGTCGCCATAAACGATTAATCAATTAACAGCAAGATAAATTAAACCTATCGACCTCATTTTAACTATCGGCTTTATCGTCTCTTCCTGTCTTTTTTTCTTTCTGTTGATGACACTGAAGGACAAAAGGCTCAACTCCGGTGCTCTTCCTTAGTGTAATGTCGAGCGCACACTACATGAGTTGTTGGCGGACTGTCCCGGGTTGGACCCTGTCAGCTGTTTGGGATTCCCCTCCGTAATTTCCCCTCAGAAAGCCGAGGAGAATCCGCGCTTCCTGATTGGCTACCTGTCACATTCAACGCAGCTTCCAGTCCGGGGGAAAAAACCCTGATTTAGATCGGAGTGGCCACGACGATCCACCATAACACACCACACACTGCAGGATGGTCAGCTACGAAACCACCAGCGGCCAACGTTCTAAGATTGTCATAAGGGGAAAATAGGGGCAAAAAAATCGTGTAGTGTGTGAACTACTGCATCAGGTGGTCGGATGTGCCCATCTTCTCTATTTAAATCTCGTGATTATTGAAGGACAATATAGTATGCAGATTTCATATCTGCACTCTTTTGGTTGAATGTAGTATTTATATCCACTTTGGTTTTATGTTGTTTAGTTTTTATTCAAGTACGTTTTTTGTTAATGGAGAGTGAGACTCCATTTTATTGTTGTTTTTAGTTGTTTAGTTTATTAGTTCCAGTGTTATGTGTTCTTTTGAAAATAAAGTGTATCTATCTATGGCAGTAAATCCTATGCAATATTAGCTCGGCAAAATTTGTTATCGTGACAGGCCTATGTGAAACACGTAAAGATACTAAAAATGTATTCTGCTATTTTATGACAGCCAATAGGCCAGCAATAACTTAAAACTAAAATACATGATATAAAAACTCATTTATTGAATAATGTTAATTTGTTGATATTTCTGCAATAATTGAACCTAACGAGAATTATTATGCACATAAATGTTTTTAAAGCTCTGTTTTTTTGTCAGTACTATCTCTTATTGTGAGCACTTCCTCTGACAATTATTAAATGTAACGTTTCCAGTCATACTCACCACTCAAACCACTTTACACTGGAGACACATTCACATCTACGTACTCTCAAACATACACACACAGAATGCAGAACCATGGGTAACTTGGCGCTAAGTGCCTTGCCTAAGGGCATATCGATAAGTAGTAAAGGAGGAAGCCAGAATCAAACCAGCACCTTTACAATTACTCACTACCCACCAAACCTCCCTCCCCCAAAAAAAGTAAATTTACGCATTTCAAAAAGCAGGAGGAAATGGGAAACGGCTCTAGGATAACAAGTGTAAATCACGTAATTGTTCCTGCTCCAGAAAAGTGTTGGTAAATGTCGAACTAGAATTGTACAGTATAGGCCCACACCGCACCCACATGTTGCTCCAGAGCTTAAACACCACTCACACGCAGGCCAAAAGCACTCTAATACAAAAATCCAGTTTTGTTTTTTTTTCTTCTTCACCCTGGTATTCAGTGTGGATTTCTACAATGAGTGTTCCTGGGGGGAAATACATGTGTAAGTGGTCTAATGTTGCCTAAACCCATCCTTGAGCTGGCAGAGTGAGAGAGCGCGACAGTCAGGGAGGAGTGGCATGGAGGAGGAGGCACTAGGGTCGTGCTTTTCGTGTCAGGCGGATTGGAAAGCCCTGTTGGCACAAGGGACCACAGCTTTGAGTAAAGCAGCTTGTTTCAGGAAGGGATTGTGTTTGCAGACCCTGCTTGGAAGTGGGCTTGTGTGTGTATGAGTGAGAGAGGGGCATTGCAGCCCGGCAGCCGTAATCCACATGGCCTGACACTCTCTGTTATCTGCCCCTCGGCTGCCAACAACCCGGCCTAATAGAGGCAGAGCTCAACCCCCTGCCGTGTTAGTCTACACATCACTGTCTCTCCCCCCACACACACACAGTAAACACCCACACGCACCAGAGACACACATAGTACATGTTCTAAAGTGCCACCCGGTTTCTTCCCCATAAATGTTTCCCACTTCCTCAAACCTCCAACGATTCCTGGTTACAGCCCATATATTCTTATTTCCCAAGAAACAAGCCTGTCCACAGTTCCTCATTACTGAACACATTAACACACCAAGTTCACTGTATGCACCGACTCTGAGACACAAACCAACTCCTACAACTAAAGCTGTTATAACTCCGCTTTAGCCTTCAGAAGTAAATTAAAAGTTTGCAGTCTGAAAAAAAACTATTATGAGCCGTGATGAATTATGTGATCTCAACTCTGTTAACACCTAAACACTAGTAACATTAAGTCTGTTCAATTGGTTAGTGTGCAATTTATACCACAACTTTTACACAGCCTAATTTAAACATTTTAAAACTAATTCATATGTGGTTGGTACAACAATTTTTACAATTCCTTCATAAATATTTTGATGTGAAACTGTGTTCGAATTTGGATTTTTATAGTAACATTTCAGAATTGTTTTTTTTATTTAATTGTTTTCAAGGTTGCTACAATTTTTTTGTTAGTTCTTGTCACTCAGCAGGTTTTCCAGAATATTTTCTCTGCGTACACAACACATTGAATCTTAAAGAAGATTGGCTACAGCATCAGACAGGTATATGTCAGATGGCACCCTGCACTTTAGAGATCCACAATTAGTTGTAACAAAATACATTATTTGAGAAATATTGATTTTAGATGTAAAAACAATGTAATATTGACACATGGATGGCGCCATGTTGTTTATGCTTCAATGCATTCTGGGTGAATGAGGTATGCTTTGTCCAGTCAAAACAGCAAATTGACGGGAATTGATGGGAATGTAGAAATCACAAGCGGTAATGAAGAACAAGAGGAAAAAAGGAGAAAGCGGATAGATTAGGGCGAAGAACCTGATGTTTTGCTGCTGTTGCCACCTTCATCTATAAAACAATGAACGACACACCTCTGGTTGGACATTTTGAGCTGGTAAGTAGTTCTGTAGTTCTGTGACCGGGTCAGATGCGGTCTTCAGTCTGGGGTCGGAACCGTTTCACATCTTCGTTCACTAGCACAGGCAGCGGGAATTGGCGCCTTGAGGATATAAACTGTCGGCAGGTCGTTTGATTTTAGCTTGCGAAGGCTCTCATCAGTTTCGCTTGTACAAATGACTGAGTCTTCGGGACAGAAATGTTGAGAGAAAATGTAGATCCTGCGGAAGTTGTGTTGGGCGGTTTCCCTTTTTTCATCTAGGAAAACTTTGTTTTTTTATTTTTAAATCACAACCAACCGCGACACAGTGTGGCATATCTAAATTTACACCAGCGAAAAGCTATAATAATACAATAATAATAAAAAACAACCGTGGTAAAGTTAACCTTTCTATGTTTTCTCTCTTGAATCCAGTAAAAAATGGACCACAACGCATTTTTTTCATGCGTTCAAGCGTGACAAAATGGCGACCTCCAAGGGTTATGTCTTGTTATTGCATGCAAAGGGCAGCAGGGGGAGCTCTGACTATGTATGTGATAGGATATGCCATATGAAGGAGAAGAAGAGAGTAAAGAGATAACTGAAGCTGAGCTAAGTCTGATGCCTGCAGTGCTTATTCCACTATTTCAACATAGCACACCACAACACCGAGATATACATTTTTTGAAGTAATTGTGAGTTTTCATAAACAGCAATTTTATTTAGTTAATAGGAAAAGTAACATATGTCGGCCAATATGTTCAACTCATGGTGAATCCCTTTAATAGCTAGAATTAGCACTACATAATTAGCTTTACAAAATCACAACAAAGAATAGAAAAATGCTGTCTGGCTCACTGAGTCTCAGTTTCAACTGCGACATTTAAAAAATAGGGTAAGAATTAAGCAACGTCAAAGTGGTTAATTCCACTCCAATGCAGCCTTTCATCAGACATTCAGGCTAGTGGTGGGGATGTAATGGTGTGGGACAACGTATCTTGGCACTCTTTGGACCTCTTAGCAGCAACTGTGTATCATTAAAATGCCACAGCCTCAATAAGAATTATTACTGACCTTGTCCTTGTCTTTATGACCACAGTGTACCCCTTTTCTGATGACTATTTCCAGCAGAATAATGCATTGTGTCACATTGCTCAAATCATCTAACTAGTTTCTTGAACATGACAGTAAATTCAATATACTCCATATGGGTTGTGGTGAAACAGGAGATTTTCTTCACAGATGAAGAATTAAGGCCGTTCAGAATAGGACCTAGTACTATCAATGTGTGTAACCAAGAAAGAAAGTGATTATAGAGTGTACATGTGAAAGAAGTGCTGTAGTTAAGTGAAAGAGCTTGATCTGTTTACCTTCACCATTAAAAATGTGATCATTTAGGTTCATGTTGACTCCAACTCTCTGAGAAGAGCCTCATATCGAACAATAACAACAGGAAGTGTAAAAGTGACACAGGACTCGCTGACGTATGTGCCAAACCCCAAACATAGAAACATACAATGAAAAAAAATCCTTCTCTTGTTCAAAGGAAAGGGTCAGGCCAAAGTGGAATTACCCCAGAACTTCTGGCAAAGATTTAAAATAAAAATGGCTTGTGTGTTGCTCATCACATGGCCTAAGAGGTGTTTTCCAGCCACTGTCATTGTAAGAGTTAAGATTATTTTCCTATTGAAAGTGTTTTCCAATTACTGCCACAAGAGGGGGCAAGTTACAGTAAAGAACTGGTCATTAAGAGTCCTATGGCAACAGATGCAGAAATTGGAAAAGACATTCAAGATTCAGTTGCTATTATTATTATTATTATTATTATGATGATGATGATGATTATTATTATTATTATTATTATTGCTGTTGTGTCATATTCTGGTCTGATATGAGAGCTTATCTGAGATGAAATGATATATCCCAGTCTACGCATGGTGTGTGGGTTTACGTTGTCTCATTTCCTGACTCTAAGAGAAAGTGTGTGTGTGTGTGTGTGTGTTTGTGTTGGGGGGTGAGATCGAGAGAGACAGAGGGAGAAAGGAAGAGAGAGATAGACATGCACAGAGGAGGAGAGAGAGGAGGAGGGAGAGGAGGGGGAGGCTCCTGATACCAAGACACGGAAAAGCAGGGGAGGGAAAGAGAGAAAGAACAAGGGGCTGGTGGAGGAAGAGGAGAGGGGAGTTGGAGAAATCGGGGAATAACACTTAACAAAAAGCGCACAGAGAAGAGGAGGGACGGCACCCGGCGCGTTGGACATCCCCAGCTTTCTTCCCTCAGGCTGTCAGAGCAGATTGGACTCCGAAGGACCGACACGGCGGCCACCCCAGACCCCATGGGGTAACAGGTATGTCTGACTTCCTACCTATAGCCGCCACCGGGAGCCACGCTGCCCATCAACGGGGGCATCATCGGGAGTGGAGATTTCATCCAGACACCGTGGGTTCACCCCCCCCCCCTCCCTCCTCTTGTCATGTCAACAATTAGTTTTCTGCCTCACGGAGCCGCCGCGTCTACAGCTGATATAGTTGCTGCCGCTGCCGCTGCGCACAGGTTGGAGACGTGACACAATACAACTCTTGGCTACTCTTACAAAGGCCTATCTGGATTTTTTTTAATTCCACATTGCCATTAGAATCATGTTGATTCAGAGCTTGAGTGAATATTTCGGCAGTAACGCAGACGGGTGTCGAGCAGGCGGCAGTCTTAAAGTACGCCTACCTGTTCCATACGTGACAGCCAGCTGCCTTACTGCGAGTGTTGATATTTTTTGAGAAGCTGTCATGCTTTTTTGCTTGGATTGTTTCAAATTATTGATCGCAGACTACTTTATCCCACACGTTTAGTAAACTGATTTAAAATAAACTGTTTAAATTTGATTTTTTTATTTGAATTTGCAAACGTGAGTTTATAAATCCTCAATTATCTTATTGAGACGCGTTTATGTTTACTGTCGTAGAAAGCTGGATGTGTTTGATAGAACCGGTGGGGGGGATCTTTGCAAACTTTTGATTTCCACATTTGCTGAGAAAGGGGTTGGGAGACAAACTTGTCGTTGCACACGCGATCGTGATCGTACCACAGAATAAAACGGGGGATGCTCTACAGGCGCCTGGAGGGGATTCAGAATGAAAGTGCGTTGCGTCTGAAAGACAGGGGGGTTGAACCCTCCTCCCTTTTCACCGCGATTAACCCCAGAAAGGGGGATTTCTCCAGCTGGGTTTCTTTTCTTCTATTTTGCTGCGTCAACGACAAGCCCCTTAGACTTATCAGACAAGACACAAAGATGAAGGGAGGCTTTTTTATGTTGAATATATAGATGTCGCGCGATTTATTTTTCTATTTTCAAGTATTTAAGTTGAATAGCACCGATATGCCCTTTTTTATGAAAGCGTCTCCTGCCAACGTCTGTCCTATCTAACCGGTCAGTTCCGTCTTCCTCCATTTTCTGCCGTGTGACAGCGGGGGAACAACCCCACTTGGTTTGAAAAGCTGTGCATATGGACGTCAGAGTGCGCCTGGCTGTCATGCACTGACTTAACCACAGTCAGGTGGATACTCACCATAATGTATAAGGAGGTGACAGATTAATCGCAGCAGGGCTGCCAAGTTTTGAGTGGAGCTGGGAGTAACTGGAAAAGTTTTCTGCGAGCAATAATAATTATTTTTTAAAACTATTTGCTTGACATATGGATGAAATCAATCAAACCCACATAGTTTGCCCATATAACATGGGGTTGTTGTGTGTATGTATATATATATCTATATATGTGTGTGTGTGTGTGAAAGCTTTTAAGTAAGGGTATTTAATGATTGAATACCAGTTTCTACACAACAGGCCAACACACACACACACACACACACACACACACACACACACACACACACACACACACACACACACACACACACACACCTCTAGTCACATCACATAGGACATAAGAGAAAAGTGATAAGGGCTATTTTCAGTTTGTTTATTTAATTTTTTTCTTACTTTTTGGATCAAAGTTCCCTACAAAGGCATTTATGAATTTGCTAGAACGTCAGTAAAAATATTTACTTTCTGTGTGTTTTGCAAAACTGCAGAACTAGCAGTGTTTATCTTTAGCCCATTTTTAGGACTATTTTTTTGTGAATTACTAAGCTTTGTTCTTTTCTCAGTAAGTTTACTTTATTAAACGTGATCCTAAAAAGAAATCTAGAGATAATAAAATCTTTTGCACTTGTGATGGTCATGTGGAATCAACAATCTCTTTCTCTTCAGGATTTATGAAACAAGTCATTACCTTTAGCATCAGAGGAGTGAAGTACTGAGAAGATTTTATCTTGTTTTAAATTTATGCCACTTAATGGACAAAACATCTCTGCTCTCTTCACTATTGGAAAGTTTTGATTCTTGTCATATCTTACATGCAACAGGGCCTTCTGGTTTCAACATACCGAAAGAAACCTAAAACTACTTTAAAAATGTATTGCACACCTTCTTAATACACAGATTATTGTAATCCTGACAAAACACACTTTATTAATTGGGAGTTTTACAACCCAACATTTAAGGTTCTTCTGTTTCTTGCAAAAGGCAACTTTCCTTGATTGTCCATTGAGCTTTTTGCTCTTAGGTGGCATAACTTGTGATAAAAAAGATGGTTTGTAGATGGGGAGACCTACCTGTTGCAAAAAGATATAGCCACTGTTTTTAGAGTGAGCATTCAGAGAAGGCACTGTGTGGAAAATAAAGGAAAAGCTCGAGTCCCACTCTAGAAGAGTGAGAATTGGAATCCACACATGTGGTGCCACCTTTTTTTAATCTAAACTCTTTTTAAATAAAATTTTTATGGAACTTAATGTATGTATGGATTTTGAACACACTGTACATTTGAGCTTAAAACACTGAGGAGTTTTTATCTCCCCTGTGCTGTAAATAGATTTCCAGTTATTCTGAAGTGTTTGTACGGTGCCACTGAGCTGTTTTTTTCTGCCGTGGTTTAACGTGCACTCTTTTGGCAGCCGCAACTAGTGTACAGCTGTAAGATATAGGCCTTTTCCTTTTGTTGGACAGTTGCTAACTAGATCTCCGGGATTAGGAGACCATCAAGCCATTTTTCCAAATTGTCTTAGCCCTCTGTGGATTTGTCTGGTTGTTTTGTCCTTCCAACTACTGAGTTAAGGGTTGGCACTTGATATGATAAACCCTCCAAAGTCCTTTATTCTGTTATTCAATTACCATCGGCTTGTTTCCCTGTGCATGCCCCTTTGAGAGTGTGTATGTGCGCGTGTGTCGTCATGAGCAGGATAAAGCTCAATTATCTGCTTTTAATGCTTAGAATCCAAATAGCATTAGAACAACTAAACTCTCATGGCACGCTGTCAACTTAAAGACCTAACATCTTTCAGAGTGCTTTGTTTCTTTGGCTCTGCCCCTCTTCTCCCCCCATCCACTCCCTTGCTGCTCCTTGGAGGTTGCTCTCCCAGGTGGGGTCATGTAGGGCTGTCTTTTTAGAGGAGAACAGTGGTGTATGTGTGTGCATCTGCGTCTGCACCTCCATCTGTGTGTTCCACATAGGAAAAAAAATGCAACACAGACCAAGACAACAGCTTCAAGGATGAGTGGAGGAGGAGTGTAGGCGAGATCGGCCAAAAGATGGGGGAAAAAAAATATTAGCTGCACGTGTGCTCGTGGGATTGCAGAGCAGGAACGGAAGCGTTCTGCTCTCGTCTTATCCATCATGAATGGACTTTTGAAATCTCTGATCTCTTTTTGTGTCGCCAAAGCCAAAGTTGCATGACGTGTATCTTGAAAGCGTCGGGGAGTAGATGTGCTGGACTTCATCCGTTGACGTTATGAAGTTTGTGGGAAGCAGCGGTAGTGTGGTGACGGTGAAGTAAAGGCACTGAGGAAATGAGAAGTAGGGGCTTGGTTTCAGTGGTGGACAGGCTTGAAGCTCGACACCTGTCTCTCACTGTGTGAGTGTGTGAGCTTTGTTGATGTGTAGGTGGTGCTCAGTGATCCCATGCAGGTTGTAAGCTGAACTGTGTGGTTGCAGGTTAGCCGGCTTTAGCCTTCAGCCACGCAAACCCGGGGGTTGCAGCGCCCCCGCTGCACGCTTGTGTCTCAGTCCAGCAAATTCAGTGCCTTGCAAAAGCATCTGCACCACATAAATCTGCAGTGGAAAGAAAATCCTTTAGTTTTCAGTAGTTTCCACAAGTTAAAATCTGATGCGTGTTTTGTGCATTTGCATTCACCTCCCTGATATGCCCAGATAAAATATGATTCAACCAACTAGTAAATTTAGGCTACCAAATGTTTAACTTAATCTCACTTCATAGGTTGGGCATTTTTTTTGAAGAACTGAAAGAAGAAAACCATTGTTCTATGAAGAAACACGATTCACTGTTAGTCACAAGTAAGTTAGGGAAAGCACAGAAAATATTTGGAAGAAGTTCAGATGAAACAAAAATTAAACTTTTTGCTATGGTTCTCCGAATACACCCTATTTATGGTGGAGTAGGGTGGTGGCAGTATCATGCTGTGGGAGTGCTTGCCTTTAGTAGGGACAGGGAAGCTGGTCATAGATGACGGGATGAATGTGCTTAATACAGAGCAACACTGGAGGAAAACTTGTTTAAGTAAAATGGCAATAAACATAGATCTAGAGCTTCAAGAATAAAGCTTAGAATGAAGCATATTGTGCTAGAATGGTCTAGTCAAAGTCTATTCCCAATAATTATTGCTGTTAAAGCATTAAATGGTGGCTCCTCAAAGTATTAACTCAGTGGTTCTGAATACAGATTTTTAATTGTCCCCAAAGAAGTTCTTACTATGTTCTTCTTTTTTTTAATCAAAGTTCTGCATTATACAATAGTTCCTCACACAGAATATCACAAGAAAACACACTAAGGTTTGAGCTGTATTAACTTTTTTTAAGTCACTTTATCTAATCCACAAAATAAAAAACGGACAAAAGCGCTACAAAGTCCCCCTCTTTTTTTCCAATAAACAACCTGTGTTCACCTCTGTGTTCCTGTCGGCTCTCTCGTCTGGATCACCCCTCAGGGCTCACTTGTTAATGAGAACACCTGTTTGGCTAACACTCTGCAAAATGAACCATTTACACTCATCTTACAAGACACACCGCCTCTCTGGAGCTTTCTAACAACTCCGTCTCTCCGTTGCGTTCCAGGTATTTGTTTCGCGATACATGTTTAACCCCCAGGTCTAAACGTTGTCCATCCCCCACCCACCCAATAACTCCCCAGGCTTAACTGCTGCTATAGCTCATTGTGCAGAGCTGAATACAGGTGTTTCTAATCGCCATGGGGTTACATGGGTGATGTGGGGGATGTGTGTGTGCATTTGTATTCACCTATCTGACATGCTCATCCTCCCCCCCCAGCAGAGAGAGCAGGTGAGTCTTTAAGCAACCCCCGCCCCTTCCTCTGCCTGCAGACCGCATCTGCAGATACTCTCCACCACCCGCTTCCCTTGAATGAATATTTCATAGCGTTTTGTGTATGTGTGTGTTTTTATCCCCGTACTCATCTATACAAAATAATGAGAGTGACAATAATAATCCTGCTCTTCTGTTCCTTTCTCGTTTTGTCCTCCCGTTTTGCATTAAAATGTAATTTTCAGCTGTATTTTTTTATTTTCCAATTCAACACTCAAACATGTGATTTTGCTGCTGATAAAAATCAAAAGTAAAAGAGAATAGTTGAAAAGGAATGTTTTTTATTGTTGCTTTTCTTATCTTATTTGAGGAGTTGTTGATATTGCAAAACACCTTTTTGATTGCGCAGTCCTCAGAAAACATGTGGGATTTAACTTTCTGTGTGTTTTTCATTTTTCTTAAGGAATGTGGAGCAGGGGATATTTTTTCTCCTCCAACTGCTATTCTATCTTGTCATCATGCAAAGCTAATTGTCATCATGAGCCAATCAGAGATACTTTACAACTGTTTTTTTTAGTTCTTTTTTTTTTCAAATAAATCTGCAAGATTCAAAGTGATGATAGTGGGTTTTTCTTGCACATATGTTGTTGTAATGTGACCTATGTGTGTTGGTCATTTTAACCTTTCACTAGTTTTGTATTTTGGTCCTATCATAACTGAATTTTGAGGTTGTAGTGAACCTTGTAGTGAATGTGCTTCAGTTCATATTTTTGTTTTGACAGTTACTTTAAAGTAGCTTTTAAAGCCTTTAAGTTAATGCAGTTGCGTTACTGGTGAATAATATTTAACATAAAGAGGACATTCACTCTTATTTACGCACTATTCAGACTTACTATTTACTGGTCTTTGCAAAGCAGCCAATCCAGGAGTACTATTTATTTTCCTTACCAGTGATTGGCTGTTGCCTGTGGAAATAAGAAAGAGTGTACGTGTTAATTTTTGTGTAGTGCTAAGACAGTTTCCACTGGTATGGCATATTTAGTGTTTGAACTATTAAAATGTGCATCTTTTATTAGCATTTTTAAATGAGGTCTGAATTATTTTCAGAACTTAGATATTGTTGTGTTGGCTAACCCCCATGAATACTGGGGGTCCAGTGTAATCAGATACAGTGTAATCAGATACACTGGACCCCCATGTAATCATAAATATGATTACCATATTTATGTACTTCACATAACAGGTGTTAATGAAGAAAACAGATGGATCAAGAAAAACAAAAGTGACATAACTGTCCTCTGATAAATGGATACACAACTTCACAGTCTCATGTTAATTTCTTTGGAAAGACAAAAAAATAGAACAAATCGAATCATACATGTTTCCAGAAAAAGCTCACCAAGCCTCCTGAGCAGTGGAGGAAGTCTTGGTTTATTAGTGTTAGCAAAAAGAAGAAGTAAACCTACCAAACATAAGCCCTTAGTTACTATTTTTTTTCCCTGTTGTAAAAAAAGCAACAAACAAAAATATTTGAAAGATCACACTGATGTGCAAAACTATGATTCACATCATTTTACACATCAACTACTGATATCATCATTCTCCCGTACCGGGACTGTTTACTGCTGTTCAAAAGATTTGACTTCTTGAACAATTTAATCCTCTCAGACTCTTTTTTTTCTTTCTCCTGTATATTCATTTCATTTCTACCTAATTTTAAAATGCTTTCGTGCCATTAAACTGTTGAAAATGTCTCTCTGTTTGACTCAGAGTTGAGGACATGCTAGTTAGAAGTCTTTTAATGCGATGTAATTATCTGACAGGAAAAGAGAAGTCAACCGGTGGAAAGGAGCTCTCTTTAAAAACCCCATCAGTAATGTGACGAGACTCCTCAGCTGTGCACTTTGCACAAATGTCACCTGCCTTTTAGCCAAATTAATATGAGCCGCGAAGAAGTTGAGAGTTTGGGCTTCTTGGTTGAAGTGTGTGGTTTGCAGAGAGTACCAGGTTGTTAGTTGTTATTTTCCTAGCGAACAAGTTTGTCTTTCATGCACGCAGTGGGAGCATTTGATGAGAAATTGAACGTCTTTGAGCAAATACATCTTTAGAAACTGTCAACTGGCCTCGGGCTCTGGTTGTTGAGAGATTTCCATATCAAAGCCCAGGTGAGGGAACGAGGCTGGGGAGGCAGAGGGAGGCAGAAGTAGGCAGGGGGGCCGGGGGTTGATGAAACAGACATCTACTCCAAAAAAGATCTCCATCCCTTGTTATTGTGTCGCTCCTTTGTGCAGCACAGTTTAGTCTGTGTGTGTCAGCGCTGTCTGTCTCAATCTAAACTCCCCGCTTTACAAAAACACACACGCGGCGCGAAGGGAACTCGTACGCGCACCTTTACCCGAATCAAATACACCACAAATATCGCCTCTAGTCTGACCGCAGAGACTCCCAGTGTAGCAGAGGGGGGCTTTCTCCCTTTAACAGTGCGTAACATCTGACCTGCCAGCCTCTGCCCATATTTGGATCCCTGTTTAATATTGATACAGAAGCATAAAACCACAGTTTTTCCCTGGAACTAGTTTTCTTCTTTAGCCATAAGTATCAGAGCTGACCTCATGGAAATGATGGTGGCACACTAATTAATGGATAGAGTTTTTAAAGATGTGTGTGTCTGTGCGTGTGCGTGTGTGTGTGCGCTGAACATTAGTCCGCTTTGTAGAGTTTTGTAATCCAGCCATGGACTCAGGCTAGAGTGCTAAAGTGCTGCTAACAAGGCCTGTTTAACATTCTCTCCCCTGCTCAACATACAATTATTCCACTTCGCTGCCATTAACATGTACAGTAGGACTGGGCTTTTAATTGGCCTGATATGACTAATGCCAGATCAACTTGGATTTGCTAATTAGTTTTTTGCTTTAAAAGTGCCATCAGGACATGAAATATTCATTGATGTGAGGTGGAGTGAGGACTGTGGGTGGTATTAGTGGGATATTAGTGGTACGGGCAGGCTGCTCAAGCGTACCGGGAGAAGAGACTGAACTTACGTTGGCCTGTTGTGGTCGGTTATTCATACTTTGGGAGAGGTGTTAGTTTTTCGTCATGATTCGAGACACCCACGCGCACAGAGAGACACACATTCATGCCGCTCACGCACACACCACCTCCCTCCTCGGCGTCACAAGGCCACCTTTTCTTTCCAGCCCCCACCCCATCTCTCCCTGTCTCTCCATGCTTCCATTATTTTTTTACCTTTTATTCTGCTTTTGCCTTCACCATTCACTTATTTTCTCTTCTTGCCTTTTCCTTCACCCTAAACCCCTCCATTCACTTTCATTTGCTTTTCTTTTTTTAATTTTTCTCTAGGCCTCCTCTTCTACTTCGGCTTGGTATATCTCCTCCGCCTCCTTTTCTTTTTTCCCTTCTACTCCTTAATCTTCCACCTCTCCTTCTTCGCCACCCCCTCCTCCGCTCTAAGTGGGCCAGGTGCCTCCTGTGGCCTCCCCTACTCCATTTCTCATTTTACCCTTCCTCTACTCCTTTTTTTTCTCATTTTTACCTTCTCGCTGCTCCCTTTCTCATTTTTATCCTTCCCCTTGACCCTACGGCTCATATTTATACATCCTGTTAAAGCAACGGCTAACAACCGGTGCAACCCTCCCCTCGCCCCCCAAAAAAGAAAAGAAAATGTCTTGCTGATGCAGTCTGTTCAGTTCAGACATGTTACTCTGAGGAAGTTTATGGAGAGTGGGCTGTACCTGTGAATCTTAAGAAATTATAATTAACAAAAAGTTTGTTTTTTTGAGGGAAATTCATTTCAGTAAAGTAAAATCATACAGGTTTATTAAACACATTTATATACTTTGTGTTAATTTCTGTTCATTTTAATTGGTATAGGGTGTGGCTATTGTTCAGATGCTCTAAAAATGTTAATATTGTGTAAAAAACAATAGAAAAGGAGTGTTGTGGTGTGCACTGTAAGCAAATTACTTGGTTGGGGCTCCTTTTGCATGATTTACTGCGTCGGTGCAGCATAGCATGGAAGCAATCAGCCTTTTGGGTAATGAGGTAGTAAAGAATCTATGTTCATTTGATATAAACCCAAAGCAATTTCTAATAACATTTTAACACGTAAAAAAGAAAAAAAAGGAACTCTCTGTTGCTTTGATAGTGACCTTTAGGTCATATCTACTGTTTGTCTGTCGTCTCCCTCTTGTGACACCAGTACCTTTCTACGGTTCTGAATATCTCTGTGATTTTCTTGAATAGGCTTTTCTTCACAACCCTCTCAAATCTGTGGTTATCTATGCTGCTAATGCATCTATTTGAAACACTTTTTCCTTCCACTTAACTTTCCATTTATATATATGAATACAGCAGAATTAGCTTTTGTGCCTTGCCCTCCTTGTGTAGGGTGTCAGTAACTGTCCACCTGCCTCTTAAATCATTAAGTTTCCTTATGGTTTGGTAGACCATAGCAGCGTCTTTTCCTGGTCTTGTGTACTATTTTAATTTTAAGAGAAACTGAATTATAGATTTTTCATCAGCTGCAAACTATAATTATCAGAACACAAAATCACTTTGAAACATTTTAAAATGACTTGTTCTGCAGTTAATCTATGTACTGTAGTAGTTTCTCTTTTCAAAAATGAATAACTGAAATAAAGCTTGTTTTCAGTGATAATTGAGAGCTGGTTTCTAGGTGTCTTAGAAGCTTTTTTTTAAGTTTAGTTTCTTTAAAAAATAACAACAAAAAAACAGGTTCAAATGAACAGAAGTGAGTAGGTTCACATCCCCTTTTCAATGGCAAGGGGCAAATTTCCCCAATGGTCCTGTGGCACTTCTCTTCAACTATATGTGTACACACACACACACACACGCACACCCTCATGCATGAGTACACGCATTCATTCACGCACGCACATGAATGAAAGTATCTTTATTACTGTCTTCTTGCTCTCCTTCTGCTCTGTATGTTTTCACAGGGAAGAGAGAGCATGCTTGTCACCTCTTGTCCTCTCTCCTTTCCGTTTTTCTCCCACCCAACTCTTCCTCTTTTCACTCATTGTCATTCTGCCTGCCTTTGTCTCT
Source organism: Micropoecilia bifurca (assembly GCA_903067075.1). Taxonomy (NCBI): domain Eukaryota; kingdom Metazoa; phylum Chordata; class Actinopteri; order Cyprinodontiformes; family Poeciliidae; genus Micropoecilia; species Micropoecilia bifurca. Next base: position 1,930 of record CAEGAF010178697.1, on the reverse strand, counting down.
TACTGCCTCTTTCCTGTGCCCTCTACGTTTTACTTTCTCTTTTTCACCCCCCTGTTCCATCCTGTCTTCCATCTCAGGGTTGTGTTGATGTGTGCCCTGGTGTCTGTCACAAAAAGGCCAGTAGTAGATGATTGGTGGGGGTTTTTTACAGGACAGCTGATAATGCCTCAGAATGTGGGGAATATAGGACTTCTTCAAAATAACGTTTCTTCATTGGGATATGTCTTTAGGGATGGTTAGTGTAACATTTTCTGTATGTGTACTTATGTAGGTATTTTTTTGTGACTGGCAGGGGAGTGGGTGGAGCAGTAATTGTTCAAAAAGCCTGCGAGCCATGGCAGTCACTAATGCTAGTCAACAGGTGACAGTCAAACGTCGAAGCACATTTAAATAAACGCTGCCAGAGTAAAAGGCAGATTGACAGATGTGGAAAATAGGTGGATAGTTACTGAGGTGACAAAAAAAGAAGATCTTAAAAGAAACCCGTGGATCCAGGTGAGGCATTTGTCCGATCAAAGCTTGGTCTTTGTCAGTCACAGTCAGAAAAGTAGCCTGGAGCTGTCCGGCTAAGGCAGACATGCAAATGTGCTCTCCACAGTTACTTTCAAGGAATTTTGTTTTAGTTCAAGATACTTTGCTATGTAGTCTTAACGCAGCTCTTTTCATGCACAGTAACTTTGTAAAAGTATTTACAATGTTTTTCTGTGTTTTGTCATGTACAATCACAAATTTCAATATATTTTGAAATTTGGGATTTCATGTGAAAGCATAGAATTGAAAAGAGGAAAGAAAATTATAAATGGTTTTCTTTGTCAAACTTGGAATACTAAAAGTAGCACTATGTTTTAATTTAATTGCTAATGCAAATCTTATATTGTTATGTCTGCACATCTAAAGACAAAACATTGTGATACTAACATCCTGGTAGAAAGTTTTTGCACATTCTTCTTTGCTAAGTGAGATCGGATGGAAATGTCTGTAAGCAACATTTTTAAAGTCTTGCTACAGATTCAAAATTTGATTGACCCCTGTAGTTTGACAAGGATAATCGAAGAAACAGATATGTTTTGATCTGAAAGGCAAACCTCTTCCTCCAGCAGGTTTCCTTACAGGATTGCCTGATGAACTGCATTTTCCTACAAACTCCAGCTAGTATCTGCTAAACAAAAGCATTTCAAGAACATGATGCTGCTACCACCATGTTTCCTCATTTGAACAGTGACATAGCACCTGCACGTAGTCCAAAAAAGCTCAGTTTTGATTCCATGTTGGCACATATCTGCAGTGCTACCACATGGCTTATCAAAAACTGTAGACAGAATGTCTTATGACTCTCTTCATAAGACAATGTCTTTCTTCTCGTCTCTCTTCCATACAGTCTTGATTTCTGTACTTCATGACTAGCAGTTGTCCTATCAGTCCATTGTCCCACCTGATCTCTGTAACACTGGAGCTCCTCTAGAGTTGTCATGCACCCTTTTGTTGTCTGTCTTTACCCAACCTTTCAAGATGATAACTATGTTTTTCTAGGTTGGCAGTTTTGCTGTACTCTCTGTATTTGAATGACTTTTGTGGACAAATGGTGTCACTAGATTTTGTTTTAGATTCATCAGACTAAAAGGGACTGAACACAAATGCACACAACACTGTTTAGATAAAGAAAGAATCATAGTATTTTCTTTAAATTAACAATTTTTGCGTTACTTTTTGTTGCTCTAGCAATGTACCGTATTTTCCGCACTATAAGGCGCACCTAAAAACCTTAAATTTCCTCAAAAGCCGACAGTGCGCCTTATAACCAGGTGCGCCTTATATATGGACCAATATTGAGCCACAACAGGTCTATGGTAACTACTACGGTAAGCAGCTGCCGACTTCATTTTCCCCGTAGAAGCGCGCAGTGCATGCTGGGATGTTGTCAAAAATGTTG
>CAEGAF010178679.1:0-23201 GCA_903067075.1 Micropoecilia bifurca | reverse complement strand
TTTAAAATTATAGAATGTAAAGGCTGAATAAATCTGAGCTCAATCTCACTAGGTGGAATCTGTTGGTAACTAAATGGCATTTATTTACTGGTGTTGACCTTGCAAACCATTGATGGGAAGCTCAAATTAATAGAGCTGATAATAACTTCTGATATCAGAGAGAGAATAAATACACAAATTACTTGCCATACCCATCTTACTATATGACCATATTCCTCCACTTCACTGTTGCTCAATCACCAGAAAGCCTGAATATTTCACCTGTGTGCTATTATTTAGCATACATGCATTACTTTGGTGTGGAATGCTTTAGATTTAAGCTTAAATGAGTTTTGCGTCAAACCTGTGAGTGAAGTTTTTCTTGCCATGGTTTGGCAAGAAAAACCATGGCAAGAATGTACATGTTCATGGCAAGAATGTACATGTTCATGGCAAGAATGTACATGTTCATTCACCTTCCTCCTCCCTATCGCTTTACACTCCCTTTATCTTAGAGAAGCCCCAACAAAACAAAACAAAAAGGAAATGCTGTACACAGAGGGTTCTGGTTATGACATTGCCTGTTTTCTTGTGCTTTGTTTTGCATATTCAAACTTGGAGTTGTTTGTCATTTTAGGTTGTTTTTGTGGGTATAGCGTGTGCAACCAAGCCATGTGTAGGCATAAGTGCAAAAAAGGTGTTACTTTGTATTTAAGCATTCTGAAGAAAGGTTGCTCCAGTTCAAGAAGTCCTCTTGGCAGCTCAGAGACATGTAAAGCACCTTGGTGGATGGATAGAATACAAATGAAGCGAATATTCACCTAAGATGTTGAAGGAAGGAGTAGAGGGAGTTTTTTTTCCTTTCTCCATCCCACCAAGTCGCCCATCTGTCCACGAGGAGACCATATGTCCTGAGTCCACAAGGTGTTTTCTTTTTAATGGACACACTGTCTAAGAGTTTGTTTAATGAACTCACCTTTTTTTTACATTGTCTTTCAGGATTTTGTGTAGAAAGTACTGATCCATTATCTCCCATTCAACAATCAGCAGCAGCATTGAAATCTTTCGGCTATATTTCTGTCATAACAACCCTGAACCAGCGAGGCATACCGTGTCCCGTGGTTTCTGCAGACGGGTTGTTGGCAACGGATCCTGTGGGCAGTGAGGGTTGTGGGATAGGACATCTGAGGGTTTCTGCAGGATGTGCAGAATGCCATTAATGTCTCATCGGATTGATATAGAAAAGCGTTTCAGAGTCTGGATTTTTGCCATGTTTCTTGAGTAAAACATATCCGAATGGTTTCCCAGTCCTTCATTTCATGGTAACCCTAGAAGGTTGAGTAGAAGGCAGTAAAGAAAGAAGGGAATTTACTTTCTGTTTGGACGGGATGTTGAGACAGATCTGGATTTTCATGGTGCTCAGTTTTAGATACTCATCGTTAGATGAACGTCACATGTTAGAATATTACCTGCTGTGATATGTTTAGTCCAGAGGATGGATACTTGTACTTATAACAACCCTGAAAAGGAAGGAGTATCTAGTTTATTTACTTTGGATGAACATTATTAGATTCTTTTTCTTCTTTTGCTCTTCCCTTTGGTTTCTTATTTTGTTTTCCTTTTAATTGATGTAAAGCACTTTGAATTGCTTTGTTACTGAAAATGTGCTACATAAATAAAATTACCTTACCTTACAGCCAGAAGTGGAAATTGTTATTCCAGTTGAAAAAATTTGGCAATATGGACCTGAAGTTTTATCACAATATTTAGCTGTACTATTCCAATAATAAAAGTGAAAGTAAGAATTATTTATGACTACTTTTTTACTTAACCATAACAATCATAAACTTTCTTTTTTGTCACATAAAAAAGTGACATTTCAAATGTATTAATACCCTAATTGAACAAGTAATGGAGAAAATTGTAAAAAAATAAGAATCCAGACAGTTTTGATGTGTTTTTTACCATCATTAATTGGAGTTTATAGAGACAATAATAAATCAAAAATTGTTATTAAAAACATATTGCAATAAGTAATATTCATAAAAGCTCAGTTAGAAAGTTCACCAAGCATTCTAGTATAGATACGTCACTCAAATATTTGAGTCTTGATATTTGAGTCTTGAGATCAAAGAGTTGAGATCGAATGACTGGTGAACTTCTCTGGTACATACTAATAAATTATAAAAATAAATTAATAAATCTTATTTTGCGGGTCTAGACAAATTTTATTTTGTAGCACCGGGAGCAAAAATGGCTCTTGGAATTTAAATATCCCAATGATCCCAAACGAACATGAAAACTGACTGAACCACTCTTTGACCTCTGTCCTGTGGAAACATGGACTCTATTGAAAAGCTCTACTAGGAAACCAACCAACTGAAGTCTTTTTAAATTAGTTTTGCCTCACATGGACTCAGTACCAGAAATGCGAGCTTGTTGGCTGGACCTGGGTGTTCTGCTCTTTTCACTGTTTGTCACTGCAGGACTGGTTACGTTGGCAGTGAAGGATGTGTTTCTTGATCGTAATTTGTTTCGAAACCTGCCACTCATCCAAGACCTTGCTAAACCTTGCCAGTGTCACCTCCTCATCCTTGTTGCCAAGACGCTCCCGTGTTGCTTTTCCCGTGACAATGGAGTCACATTACTGATGTGAGCAGACAATAGGGCAGCATCTGCTTCCCTTTCCCACACCCCTCAGATATCTTGGCTTCCTGCTGTCAGTCTTTCTTAGCGCCGTCGCGTTGTGACGCTGCTGCTGGTCGGTCATGCTACTTGCGGCAGGGTCAGCGGTGTTCCTTCGCACAACACTGCGGTCATCTGTGGCGTCTTACTGGCTGCCTGAAGAGAATTGTGTTCCTGATTTGTTCTGTTCCAGGTTGTTTTTTTTTATCATGGATTCCCAGAACAAAATGTAAAAAAATAAGGTTTTATTCTGCCTTGGTTGTTGTGTATTAGTAAAAGAACTGAACATATTTTAAATGATGTCTTCTCTCTTGTCTTTAGGTGCAGTGTGTGGTGTAAATAGGACTGAAGTCAGAAGATCTAGTTGGCAGTTTCACCGCTGACTACTCACTGCAACGGTGAGTTCAAACCTGTCATATTTCAAACATTTACTCCAAGACATCATGACGTGAAATATCCGGATGGATAGATTCCTGGCTGCATGTACCAAACACAAAGTTGACTCCAGTCCAGTTCATGTGAACAGAATGGGATTTATGGAAGACAGATTTGTCCCTTAAAGCATTTAACCTTGTCTTTTTTATCTGTTAAGGGACTTCATTTCCAAGAAGCTGTAATTCATATATGCTTCTTTGCGAAAGTATTCATACACTTTGAACATTTTCTTATTTTTGCACATTGCAACAAAACATTTGTGTATTTCTGGTGGGCCGGATTTGGCCTTCAGGCCTTGAGTTTGATACTTGTGTTGTGGAGCCTCTTTGGTGGTTAGTCTTTATCAGCTTTATGCATCAATATAGAGATGTTTTTGTCTGTCATTCATAGCAAAACAACACAAATTCAGTCAGGTTGGGTGGAGAGTGTCTGTCAACAGGCCATTTCAACACATGAATATGTTTTTTTATCCTGCAGGTAATGGGAATTATAGGTTTGACCCATTGTGTCATCCGCTTTCCATTGTAGGATGATGGACTGATTGGAGCTTTTTCAAACGTTCAAAGCTTAGATGTTTCTCTTGAACCTAACCCTCATTTCAAACCAAGTGTCATAGTAACAAGTAAATTATCCCTGTAATTGTTGAGATAAATAAAAATAATGTGTCGTTTTGAGATCATTTTCAAGTAACATATTCAAAATGGACTAAAAATGCAAGTTCATCCAATAAATTGGTCCAAGACCAATAAACAAATCTTGTAACAAAAACAAAAAACAAAAAAAAAACATTTAGCATTGGAACTGGAAGACATTTTGATTTCAAAATAAAACAACCAGAAACGATAAATTAAACAGAAATAAAAACACTTTTTTATTAGAAACGGCAAACAAAATTGATTATGTTGTATATATAAACATTACCCTTAAAAATAATATTAAAACAGAAATTGTCAAGCCTGTTTTAACTTATTTTGCAGTGAATTGCTTAATGCTATTTCGAAAAGATGCACTTCACTGTATCTACACAACATAAAATCTTAATAAAATACTTTAAAATTTGTGGTTTTATTGTCAAAAAAATTGTGAAAACGTTCAAAGGGGGGAATGAAGACTTTTAAAAACATTTCATCTCCTCTGTGTTGAGTCTTGCGGTTGACTTAATGGATGCATTTCTCGCTCCATTTTTTCCATGCATTGTGTTTCTGAGTGGAACAACTCATCTCACAGCGTCTCCCACCGGTGTGGCTATTTTTGGGGGCGGCTCAACTATCAAGGGATGCTGCTGTCTCCCTCCATCCCCGTTTGTCTATTTCCCCCCCCCCAACTCTTCCATGTGCCAATGTGTCAAAACATTTGCTAGTTTGTGTCGGAGTGTTTAAAGTGGACGAGGGATGGAAATAAATGTGTGCACAGCATAAAAAACTGACCACATGTCACTTTGTGGTGCGGTGGCCAAATCAAACTCAAACTGCTTGGGTCATGGAAAAAGCAAAAACAACACAAAAAAAATGTTGTTGAGAAGTTTTAAAAGTCTGAGGGAGTAAATCTGAGGATGCTGCTTGCTGTTATTCTCCAACAATCCAGAAGAAAAAAGAAACATTAGCAGAGTAAGAAAACCTCTGAATGTTGAATAGATTTATATCTTATGCTTGGTTTTAATCACAATAAGTTGGATTCTGGTTCCCCCTCCTGCTTTTTGAGAACTCATCACAGCCTGGGTCCAGAATTTTATTGTCAGATCTTTGAATCACTTCACATGCTCATCCTAGCACTTTGTGCTTCATCATGCATTTAAATAAGCAGATCATCACCAAACTGCGCAGTTTTGACTGTTTTGATCCCAGTCTTTATCCGTGGCTGTGTTTGTTAGGCAGAACTGTGACTAAGCTTACTTCCTTGAACTAGAGACTACCCCACACATGGGTTGTATCAGGATGCTTCACTGTCAACACAACTAAGACTTGATGGCAGCTTTTCTTTGTTGGACAAATGATTTCCCAGATGTCACAAACAATCTGAAGGCGGATTCATCAGAGAAAAAAAATCTTTGCACCAAACTGTCCTTCCTTGTTCTTTCTGCTGAGTTACAGTCTGTTCTTAATGTTGATGTTGGACAGATGTGGCTTCATTTTCATTGTTGCCCATATTTTCAAAAGGCCGTTTAAACATCTTCTGCTCACTTTTGAAGAAGATGCTTCTTGCTCATATTTAGGGAAGTCAAGTTTATTTGTTTAGCAAAAGACTCAAAGGCCTTTTTGCCAAAATCCCCCAAAACATTACATTGCAGTGGAAAAATACATTCAAATTAAGAAAAGTTTTAAAACAACCTACAATGAAAGATTTTCAGCTATTTCTTAAAGGAAATGACTTACTTTAAATTAAGTCAGTGTTTCAGCAGTTTTGCACTTTTCTGGAAGTTTGCTCCTGATTGGAGGAGCATAAAAACTGAATGTTTCTTCTCAATGTTTGTTTCTGGTTTTATGCAAAGTAAGCTAGAACCAGAAGACCTGGAGGGTCATTAAGTGACATGTAAACTAACAAAAGTATTTTAAAGTCTATACTTTGAGCTACAGGGTGAGGAGTTTAGAACTATGCTGATGTGTTCTGTCTTCCTTGTTTTTGTAGAGATGTTGTCTTACAATTGGATGGTTTTAGATTTGGTTCCAGCTTTGTCCTGTCACATGTCGATGTGCCCCTGGACAGTGTACTTAACCCATGCCAAAGTGTAAATGTGGCTCCAGTGCAAAATGCTTGGAGTGGTCCGTGTGACTGGGAAACTGCTGTACAGTCCATTTATCATTTTATCCACCCCGTTTTATAGCAAACATTTTACTATGCTGATTACTTTCCTCTATTTTTAGCCACTCTTTGCAAAAACAAATTATACATATCAACTCTCGTTGCACAGTAGTGATGAATTTTCACCAGGAAAACCGAAGCGTCAAAGAGATTTAAAGCGTTTCTGTTAAAATATTTGTCTGTGCCTGTACAAAGCTACCAGACGAGGAGGGTTTGATGTCATAAAAGCTGCAGCCAAGTTGTATTTTGGAATGTTACTGATGCCTTGTTTGGGATTTGATTCATGCTAAAGACTACACAGTGAGCTCTTGGCCTCCAGGCTTATCATTGTGGACACTTGAGGACAATAAAGCTACATTTTTCTTTGGTTTAATAAAGTAGTCCCTGTTTGCGTTGAGAGCCAGCAGTGGCTCAGATAGAACAGCTGGTGTTATTGACACAAGGAGACGTTTATTGTCCTCCTGGTGTGACTCCTAAACAGTCCTGCTGGGTAGTGTGGGCAGTGAACTGTCAGGTAGAGCAGGACCGCCTTGAGAAGACCCTGATGAGTGCGACTCGCACCCGGGGGGCGCTGTTATTTCTCCCTGAGGAAAGGTGGAAAGAAGACATTGTCATCTGCACTGCCTGAAAAACCCCCAGCTTCGCTTAGACCACAACTATCACTCCTCTTTTAACACAAGCTGGTAGCATGCACACACATTTGCTCGCTCTCCAGTGCCAATTAAAAGGAGGGGGGAAAAAAAAGAACACATTTGCGTGCATGCAGACACTCAAATCCCAGCTGTTGTTATTTTTAAACAATGCCAGCGCCCTGTTCTGTGTGGGTTTTTATGGCAGCAAAGTTCCTGCTGCCTGTGCTGCTGAGGAGGACTCATCATGCCCTCCAGCCTGCACCTCTCCTCCATTATCCTAATGAATATTTAGTGCACTGTTGGCAGGACGGCCACAACTCATCCTGCTAAAATACAAGGAGCCGCTGCGAGGTTAGAAAGACGAGCGTTTGACAGGCCGCTAACGCGGCGGCGGTGTATTTTTATGGACAATTCAGTCGGCCGGGGGTGTGCAGAGTGACCGAATCACAGGATAGAAAAAGAAACGCTGGACATATTTCACAGTTTGCTGTCATAAATACACAGAGCACCAAAAATCAAATCAGGCAACGAAAAACTAAGAGTTCTAGAATAGGTTTTTGTGGGGTAGACTACCACTTAATGCACACTAATATCTTCTACTCTCTTTTTCATAAAAGCATGACTTCCTTTAAGAACAGAATTAAGTGAGGTTTATCTTGACATCCTATGGTCCCAGCAGTTTCTGCTGTTGACTCTCTAAGATTGTTGTCATTCATCCTAATCGTTTCTATGGCGATACCTCAGAGACCTCCTCAGTCTTTGGGTTGGGTATCTCTGCTTTGTGGCTTTCAACATACTCTCCTCGATGCACTATGGGTGAGCGGAGAATTTAAAGGTACATGTGAACCAGAACCATTGTGATACAGTTTGATTCCCCCACTCAGCCTTGATTCTGGTATATTTGATCCACTATATAGATGATTAAATTCTGTTACATACAATAAAATAGGTTAAGAGAATGGTTTACAGCTGAACAAAGCTTTTTATTTAATTAAAATAATCACTTTGTGAGATAACATAAGGCAATAACTCGGTGGCAAGAGAAGCTTTCTCACAATCACAAGTTGTGGTTTGATTCCAGCATCCTTATACTAAATCCCAATTGACCTACCTTTCGGTACATTGATCTATGAAAACATGTTTTTGAGTGCAGCTGGGTATAAACGGCTTTTGTGTAAATGCTTGTTTGGTTTGGAGAATTTCCAAAGTTCTGTAGTGGATTGGATGACTTTTCATAATCAGTATTCTTGGATTTTTATGTGGAACGTAACTCCAAAGTATTTGAAAATTTTACCTATTTCATAACTTTTAGAGCATACCTAAATTATATGAAATAAACTACAGATTTGGAAGCTGAAATACCGAGCTGTAATGCTACTGGGCATGCTGTTGGCCGGAACATGCAAAGCAGCAAGAGCACAATTTATTTTCCTTTGTGCCAATTGGTTGTTCCTCCAAAAGCATAGATACGTTTACATTTTATCTTTCATTAAAACAAATCAGAGTTTAAAAGTTTAGGTTTTGTTAAATAACATTGCACCGTGTGTCTTACCGATGCACTTGCAGAGTAAAACTGGCACTCAGTTTAATCTGAACATCTATTCTTGCTGAAACTTCCTGTGACATATGACTATTTCATGTAATCCAGTAAGTCTGAGTTTGGGAAAACAAACAAAACTAGAACTATAACCAGTTTCAAGGGGTTCAAAGCCCAATCTAGCAGTTGCCACATTCCAACTCAGAAATGCTGTCAGGCTGAAGAAGGAGTCCTATAGGGACTAGTAATACTAGTTTTCAGAAGATATTGTTGAAAAAAAAAACCTCATCTTGATCTTATAAATCTAATATCACAAATTTTATCAAGTACTTAAGAAAATTGCAAGTAAACTTTTCTTTTTTTTTGTTATGCCAACTATTATGTGTAGTTTAATGTTTTTTGATATTTTCTAAAATCATTACACATTTTCTACAATGTTTGTCCAACCCTAACATCCTGTGTAATGTCTAGTTTGATATGCTTGATTAAGGCACAATTTAAATTTTTCCTTATTTGCATAATCTCCCATGGATGTGTTTTTTTTTTTTATATTTTTGGTCCATCTAGAGGAAATAACTTGCATTAAACATACAAATGCTGATTCTTCAAGGCAACATATTAGTACATAGATGTTTTAGTTCCTAAAAAAAAGATTATTTATCTTCCCTAAAAGAAACAAAAACTATAAAAAATACCCACGATTGATCCAATTTCTTGTTTTAGCCTGGGAAACATTTGTAACAGGAGTGAGTGATGTCTAATGAAGCAGTGGCTTCTTTTAGGACTATCCTTTGTCATTGTTAAATACCCAACTGCTTCTTGAGTTCAGTGCCAAGAGCTGTAGGCATTGGGCGTCGGCGCAAGGGTCCCTCTAGGAAATGGGATTCTGGCCTAAGTGACTTGTCTTCCAGCATCTTTACAAAGGTCACGACTGTTGGGTGAGGTTCAGTTTTGGAAGCTAGAGGGAACAATTTCTTCTTTCTTCTTTCTTTCAAGTCTCTTGAATTTGGCTGCAGATCCTTGAATGACTTCCTATTTGGCTGACTATCCCTTGTAGTATCCATGGTTCTACCTGCTTTCTTAGATGAGAACATACCTTAAAGTTTTGCCTAACATGAAAACATTGAAAAAGCCTAAAGGCCTAAAACGTTTGCTCTGATTAAGTGCAAACCCAGAAAGTGTAGGTTTTAGAAATATTTTGGAGAAGAGAAGTTATTTATGAGAAATACAAAATAATTTGCACTGGCAATCTTCATCTGGACTTTTAGATGAAGATGATACAGTTGTATCACCTTTAGTCAATGTTGTTTGCAGGTGTTTAAGTATGGGACTTGTGCAGCCATACAGCCCTTTCTAATATATATACATTTTTTCTTCTTGGTGCTGCAAGAACGCTGCATGAGAAGATTTAATCGCCTTGCCAAAAGTAACTAGGCTGGCCATATTTCATCACTGTCATGTCCTTGGAGATTTTCTGTACATCTGAGAAGTGCAGCAGTAAAAATGGGACCTGCTAGAAGACTGACCTTTGGTGCAGCAGCTGGGAACCATATTTCAGGATGGCGTGTTGTTGTGGAAACGTCATAGAAAGACCTTGACGCTGGATTTTTTTTGGAAGGGTTTGCTTTGCTGCAGGGTGAGTCAGACTCATCACCTTGTTGGTGTACAGTAAAGGCATAATTACGCTAAATCTGGTGAGGTAGGATTTCTGCTTTTCTTACTGTACTGTAAGCAAATATCTTACTAGAATGGTCAGTTTTTTAATAGAGATATTAATCAACTTTAAAAGACTTCAGAATATATATTTGTCTACTTGAATTCTAAATTATCAAATAAGTACCTCTATTTGGCCAAACTGGATCAGGCAGACATTAAGTAAGAGATTTTAAATTGACCTTTTGGTCCAACGACTCTCACTATGAAAGTACTTAGTTTAGTAATTGGCTCACTTAACTGAGCATTTTTAAGGATTTGATCCCTTAAACTATTGGACTTGAAAAAGCTGCTATCTTCTTTCTTCAGGAAACCTATTTGATTGAAGCAATTATAACGATCATGCTTTGTTTTAATTTTTGCTTTTGAAGATAAAATTGCTTTTATTGTGATCTTTTCTTGAAACGTGACACAGAGGAGGATTATTGGATTTAATGGGGTAGGAATTCAGTGAAAAAAATGTTTATGCCGGAACTGAGTAAAGAACTACATGGATGGATTGAAAATGTAATTCTAAGGCTGTGAAAGGAAGTGCAGAACAAACATTGTTTTATAACAAAAAGCAGCCGTTTGCCATGGGACGCTTTATCCTCACTATGAGTCAGTTTAAACCCACCTGGGTATGTTTCAGACCAGATGATTTAAAGATACTACTAAGGAAACTTGGTTAAGTATATGACTCCAATAAATGATATCAGCAAGCAGGAAATTTGCTAAGTAGGTTAATTTCTTTTGTTGAGGGACTTTTTGAGTTTTGCTTCACCAGAGTCCATTGGACCAAATAGGGATCAGAACCACAACTACTTTAAATAGGTTTCAATATCAAATTTTTAGAAGTTAGTGTGTAAATAAATTTGAATGCACTTTGGATTTCAGCATTTCTTTATGGCTATTTTCCGACATGTGAGACCATTTTTATGCCTCAGAAACTCATAATGTCCTTTCTACAAAGAACAAACTAATTGGTTCATATAATTAAACTATGACCTGTTCCCTTTTAAACAGGAAACCAAAAAATAATTTTCAAACATTTTTTTAATCTTTATCTTAAAAAGATGTCGGATTTTGTGGTATTTTCAACTTTACAATGTTTGGATACCAGTGGTGAAGAGGAGGAAGTTTTAACAGGAGGCTAATTGGCAGGACATTGGTCAGAAATGGGGTTTCAACTGGGTGACCTGACTCTGAAGCTTCAGTTTCAGCTCAAGATTAAATTGTATTTATTGAACATTCATTGAATGCAATGTGAAGGGTCTCGTAAAAATTACATTTACGATCTAAAAAGTGAAAGTATTGAAACCCTGAAAGACATTCTGCTTTACATAAAAAAATCAAGCAGCTCCTAGAGTTGATTGTAGAAGAAAAGAAGTTACACAATCTCCCAAATGAAATGATTTACAGAACAAACCACCAGCAGCACAATATGGCAATGATTCAGTAGAAAACTTTGAACATCAGGAATGGCAACAAGTTATTGGGGTCCTTTTAACCTACATGTATTTTCACAATGAGACATTTCTCTGGACTTTGTGCTAATTATTATGACCAGAGCATTTTATAAGGTATGTGCCAGCTGATTTATTTGAGGAAGAGGAAAGATCTTTTTGAATTCATCCCAAAGACGTTTCTTGAGGACATTAGGACATTCTCTTTGAGTGCATCATGGTCTGCGTTAAAATGAATCCACTTTTACTTATTCATGAATAATTGCAGCTCTCTGTTTTGGCTCTCCTCTCCTCAGACGCTCTAAAGGCATATGCTCCCTGTGATCTTAATGAACGTAGCTATTCAAAATATGACACAGTGATTAACATATATCTCTATGAGTGGAATCCACATGGAGAGCACTTGCATTCTTTCACACTTTTGCACCCACACCACGTCGATCTGTTTCTCACTTTCTCCGTGTATTTTCATCTTCGGCAAGCTGTCGTTCTTGCGGACGAGCATGTGCTTTGCACGCCGTCCTCGGCTGCGACCAGACGGGAGACGGACGGGTCCCGTATCAAAGCCCCTGTTTGTTTTGGAGCGGTGACCAGATGCAAAAACAACGTGATCATCGAGGCAGGTCTGAAGCGGCAGCTGCCGCCGCCGATAGCGCACAACCGACCCTGCAGAGCTGGTCTGCTTTGTGTTTCGGTGACATGTGTTTTCCACTGTACGTACTGCAGTTGGGACTTTGTACAGTGATTGAGCTTCTTGTTTTCACAATGGAAGGGATTCTTTACTCAAACATCAGCTCTGTGTACTTCTGGGATAAATATTGAGCTCAGTAATAACGTTCAGTTCTGACACGCTGTGTATAAAGTCGGTGTGGGTGTGATAATACAGATGTGGTGTTTTGATTAATCAGTATCTGCTAGAGTGTGACTGTTACTACATGTCTGTGTCGTCTCACATTGTTGCCAGTATTTCTTTTACGTGGGTAATATTTAGAGTTCACTGCCTGTACAAGTTCCAACCTACATGACTTTATTTGATGCAATAACATTTCTGTGGAACAGTCTTGAGTCATTGCTCATTTCCTCATTTTGGATCTAAGTTCTTCTGCTCAGTGGTTCTTCAGGTTTTCTGAAGGTTTTCTTTTTTTGTATTTTGGTTTCAGTCCAGTTCTTTGTTTGAGCTGTTGAACTCTGACCTTTCACTTAAATTATTCTGTGTTAGGTGTTTCTTTCCATAGGTTCCACTTCAGGACCAGAGCAGAAACCAAAGTATTATTATGCCTGGGCATTTCAGCTTCCCAAGCTGTTTTTTTTTTGAATATTTTTTAGATGTGTGCTACAGAAACATTCACAAATACGCATATTTTCTATAAATAAGGTGTTATGTTTCCCAGAAAAATCAGCAAATTAACAAAGGTCCACTGCACTTTAATAAAATCAGGCCACCTTAGTGTAAATATTAACTAAACAAATTAAATGAAGCATTAATTTCTGCTTTAGAAGCACTTTTCTTTTCAAGATTTTAACTAGTAATGTTACAATATTTTACTATGTTTATCTGCTGTCTGTCTTACAAATTAAAATGATAACAGTCCCTTTTTATTGTGCGCCATTAACAGCATGCACAACATGCCGCTAATATTGCTAAATTCATTTTAAGTTAGTTGCTAGTTTGGGAGTAACTCTATGTTTTATAAAGTGTAATTGCTGTGACAGAACAATTTGTTGTAGGTTTATTTGGGCTTTCATGTAGCTCAAAGTTACCCATTTGCACAAACTTTGATGTGATGCGTCACTCCTGGGCTTTTAAGCAATAGAGCTCTTTGCTCAGATTTGACTATTTTTAATTGTATTCAAAGCTGCATTGTTGTGGTTTACTGAGATCTGTGTCTGGAAATTGCAGTAAAAGGATCTGCTCAGCATCAGCAGCGTCAGCAGACAGACCCACAGTTGAAACATTGGAAAAGGAAAGGCCTGCTGGGTAGTTAAAAATGTTCTGGGAAAGAAAGTCCAGAGGGACTTTTCTGATGTTATCCCAACGAGTAACAAAATGAAGCGGCAAAGCTGGTGCTTATTGGAGAGAGAAGTTTGGTACAAGAAACAGTTTTTTAATTTCAAACCAAGTCGATATTTAGCTCTGTTACTGCATCTCAGAGCTTTTTACTCCGTGATGCAAAAAATATAAAAACGCAACTCTTAAGCAAAAAAACATTGGTTGAACTGTTGGACAATTAGAAGATATGCTGCATCTATGATTATAAGCCAAACAATAGATGGGATATTTAGTCATTCAACTCTCCATGTCTTTTTTCATGTGTACAACAAATTTGCAAAGTAAGATGTTTAATATATCACTTAAATTAACTACATTTTGTAGTTGACTCCCTGTCTTCTACATTATCACTATAAGTCATTAATTTATTTTATTTCCCGTGTGACTACAAATCACCATCAGGCCTTTATTATGACAACAGGTTCAGAACATACCTCAGATCAGCCCATTTTGAACTGACAGACTTAATGCAACAATTACAGACACAGTCGCTCATACTTCTGGAAACACTCAGTGGTAACAAAGAACCATCAATCAATCTCATTGTTCCTGGTATTACTCTCAGCAGTGCACACAGACGTGCATGTTTAGAAAATAGCAAGGAAAAATTTAGATAGGATTAAATACTAGACCCCAGAGGATTGAGAAATGTTTGTGCAGATGGTCAATTATCTGGTTCCTCATTTTTTGTTTGGATCCTTGACTTTCTTGTCAGGATCACTAATTCAATTTGTGTAATACAAAGCAGGCCAATGAGAATACTTAATAAGACAGATCTCCATGCAACTACTAACAGACCATTTATTGATGTAATAAATGGACCAGTGTTTTCATAACTTGGTGCTTTTTTTGCTGCTGAAAAACATTAGTGTAGAATTTATTTGTTTCTAGATTGTGTTAAGAAGCTGCATACCAGAAAGAACGAGGACACACTTAGAGGAAGATGCGACTTTAGAAAAGCAAACACAAGAAGGAGTTTTAAAAATTATTTGTTTCAGTAACAAGAGTGCATCTTTTGTCTACTTTTTGATGCTGAAATTAATACGTGAAGATTTTACAAACTGTAATTTCCCGAAGTTAAGTCCCACAAGAATTTGGTGTCAATTTTAAGCATTTATTATTATTATTATTATTATTATTATTTAGTTTAATATTAACTGGCAGTTGTACTGTTTTTCTCCTGCTTTCTCTAAATGTGCAGTTTATAGACTGTAGAATCTGTTCTGTAGAATCAAAACAGATATTTTAAAGAGGATAAGTGAAATAAGCAATACTTTAACCTGCACCTTTTTGGTCATGTTAAATTCATAAATGATAATATGTGAAATCTTTGGTTCAATTTTTTGTTTCAAGTCTAATTTTTGTTTAAATGTGGATAACATATTTGATTCCCCCCATTTATGGCTTATGACCAAAATGACAAAAACAAACTCAAACATTTTCTTTTTGTCTTTTTAAACCAGTTCATCTTGTCTCGCATGAATGAAATGCGAATGTTAGACCTCAAGTTCGGTTGGTTCGAGAAACTTAAAATTCCTATCTTTTGTTCTCCATCAGTTTATGTACCATAGCAAATGGCTGCCTATGGACCAATACTCTTTGATGTAAATGTGTTATAACTAGAAGCATTTAATATTTAATTATTTAATCACTTAAAAAGCAAGTCAGCAATGAAGAAATACCCAGAAATTCCTCATTTTATTATCTCAGAACCCCCCACCCCCATCTTTCTGTAAATTAACAGCTTTATAAAGTAAGTATTTTGTTTCAAAATTAGCCTATAGGCTATAGAGAAAACAGTTTACACACATTTCATTGCTTAGCTCACTAATCAGCTACCATACCGAGACAAATCAGATTGTTGTGGTCTAAACCAATTTTCTTTGCAACCTCGGCCCTGTCATGATTGCTTAAATTTCCCAGCGAGTGTTGCAACAGGGAAATGTTATAATTTGATCCTACTCACCTTGATCAGATTACACACTGGAATTAGTATAATTACAGCTGTCACTGATTAATGGGCATGCTATAATTACAGACTTATCCACAAGTAAGTGTGTATTAGTGAATGTGTGATAAAGAAAACTGAATATGCATTTGTTAAGGAGTGTGTGTTTATTTTAACTTAATCCATCCAAATACCTGATTCGTCAAGACTCACTGGTGAACCAAGCAAATCAAGCTTGGACACGAAACAGCCTTAAATAAGAGAGGGATGGCAGATAAGAGCTTTTGTGGAAAAATAAAGTTGCAAAAGTACAACAGAAGGTCATAAAGAATGATGGATGAAAACCTGGCTATATCACACATCACAGAAATAATAACCATCTATCTTTAGTTTGCACTAGCTCATTGTATCAAAGATTACAATAATCTTTGGTAACAATAAATATTGCAGAATAATAAACTGTGTTTAAGGATGTTAGAGTTGCAGTTGAGTTATATGTATATATCTATGTTGCCACCTGGTTTAGTTCTGTCAGTCATTGTTTTCCCAATTACCATACATGAAAAGAGAAGGACTGATGATGGTGCTTTGTGGGTCTCCATTCCTTTTTAGCATCTAAACTTTTCACAGCTAATTTTACATCTTATTGAATCTTATCTCTAGATGGGATTTTTATTTTTTTTAATTTAAATTGCTTCAGTCAAACGTTACTGTCTTTGTAAACTACATTAGACAACTATTTATCAGTTTGTTTAGGTTTGTACTTCACACTATTGCCTCATATTCCTCTATTTTAATGATTTCTAACATACTTATGCCTTTTTTAAAGCAATGCTCCAGCATTTATGGTACTTCATTCTTTTTATGTAGTTGGAGGCATTTAAAAAGATAATTTCACACAGATTAAATAATGTTTGCTTGTCCTGTTAAGTCCAGATGTAGTTGAGGTGAAACAGGTCACTGGCTTGATGTAAAGAGCTTACACAATCAGACTGCCAGACCATTGCAGCTCCAACCACTTTAAACTGAGAGAAGTTTAAAATGTGCATTACCAGTTAAAAGTTTGGACCTGTAGTCATGTATGTTTAATGCAGAGGTTTGTTTTAGATGGGAACAGGAACTGTGTGACCTGAAGGAAATTCTATAAAAGCTGCACGGAGGTTCATCCTCAATGAGTATTTCCTGCCTTTTTTCCATTCCCATTGTCCAAATCCATCCATACGTCTGTCTGCCCAACTACCAGTCTGCAGTTTTTGAAGATTCTTTTCTTAAATACTTTGAACACTTTTGATTCTAAAATAGGAAGAAGTGCTTTCACCGCTGAATGTCACCATGTGTCACAAGGTGACATCAAGGATTCCCAGCTGGTGTCTCAGTTTTGCTGCCAGATGGCATTTATCCTGACTGACCAACTTGTTTGCAAACTCTTCTAAACCATAACCGTATTTGGGGATATTGGCTTAATCGCAAAAAATGAATAACTTCCAAATGCCCTGGATAGATTACTGCGAATGACTTCTAACACTTTATCTGAATGACGCCCTATTAAGCATTTTCAGTTGAGATTCTGAGAGTTGCAGTTAATGCTGAAATGAATCACAGCCTCACTGAGGTGGCGCTTTTTACCAACCAGACGGATCGTATGGAGCTGAAGTAAGGGAACCAGAAGCAAGGCGAAAACGGAGCGATAAGGGACTGAGCTGCAGGGTTTTAAATATTAATAGCGTGTATATCAGACTTAGTGCATGCATGAGCTGTTTATGTGCACTCCAGGTTTTCTACAAGCTCAGCAACCCCCCCGACCGCGACTAGGCGAACCTCTCACTCTGTGAACAGAGTCAGTCGAGCAGAATGGAGTCGCAGGCAAATGGACGCGAGGGCCGAGATAGATTACGCAGATGCTGCAGCCGCTGCCGTGTTGACAGAGCTGTGGCCTCGTCTGGTCTGGGATGTTCCACCGGGGGCCTATCTGCTTTATCTTTTACCCAGAATGAAGATTAAAATCTAAAATAAATAAGCAGTGACATGCGAGATGGAATAAATATTTGCACTCATTGTGATTGAGCTAAATATTATCGTTTTCATTAGTTTGTGTGACTTTCAAGATTAAAATGGATAGATTTATGCATAAAAAAGCCGTTCTCGGTTTTTGCCTCCCTCCCACGGTTCATGTGAGTAGGATAGAAAAGCAGCAGCTTCTCTGTTTATCTGCTTGCTTGCCAAATGAAAGAAATAACCTCCTACAGTTGGCAAGGAAAAAAATCTGGCAGATTTTTTTTAGATGCATCACAATTTCATGGCCTTTTGAAAGGATTTATTACCACACACAGCTACTTTATCTTTTTTTTAAAGGACGTTAGATCAGTCTGAACATGTTTTCCACTAAAATGTTGTCAGTATTTTTGGCACACAAGTTGCCCACCAACCATATCAGAAAATGGCGTACAGGTTCCACTTAAAATACTGCTGGTCAAACCTAAGATTCAATATTTTACCATTGTTTTTACCTTCATTTTTTCTTAATACCTTCCTTTTCCTTGGAGATGGTGCTGCATACAGTATATACTGTTGTGTATTTGTAGTTCAGCATTCATGGGTTCTTCACTTCACAATATTATTTGGAACCATAACTCTAAATTTGCGTTAAAGTTTCCTATTCAGTTTTTTTTGTGTGTAGAGAATGTTAACTAAAAAAATGTACCATGGAAAACTGAGATATCTAGGTGCAATGCTATTGGCTGGTGTTTACAAAACAGCCAATCCAGGAGCGCCTTTTTTTGTTGCCGCTGTTTAGTTGTACTGCAAGAATGGAAATGAGAAAGACTGTAAATGTTAGCTTCTTCTATAGCGCTACTATGGATTTTATTTTGTGTTTTTACTGATATTATATGTATTTGGTGTTTGAACTAGTTTGAGAGGTAGTCTTGAGAATTTGCCGATTTTAGCTATTCGAGGGCAGATGTGGACCCTAACACTGTGTATACTAGGTGCACTGCGGTTTGCAGAGATTTATCAAAATACAGTTTTTCATAAACCTTTTCTTTCTATGTAAAAATAGAAACAGACAGTTTTACCGTTTTTGGTATTGGGTGTTTTGCTTAAAAAGTGCGGTTCCCTCTGGTGGAGCTGGTCACGTTGCATTCAGATTGAGCTTCCATGAATACAATCAGCTTAGCCGAAGCACCAGAGAGTGGAGTAGGGGGTAGCAGAGTCAATATCATTTTTATTAGGCGAGGTCCAATACTACAGACCTTGACTTTAGCCTAAAACTGTCTTTAATCTCAAATCCTCATAGAGAACAGTAATCCTGCATGAGAGAAAAGATCAAATTCTACGTTTTAAATAACAGATATTTTCAAAGCAGCAGGTGCAGCCATTTCGAAATGCTCATGTGTCGTCTCTGCACCCTGTTTGGGGAGAGTTATGGTGCAAGTGTGTGCGCTTGTGTGAGTTTTATTGGCTCCATTGAGTGAGTAACATTTCCAATCTGTTGTGATGTCGTCTTCCCCCCTGTGGCAACACAACTGCGTCACGGCATGAGTTTTGCTGTCACATTTTTCTAGAATGATCTGCGTTATGTAAGGACTGAAATAAGGGGAACGGCACTGCCAAATCGACATACTGCTGCACACATGCGGACACACACTCTTAATTTCTAACACACACACACACACACACACACACACACACACACACACACACACACACACACACACACACACACACACACACTGCCAAAATGTCCCAGCTGGTCGGCTGGCACTTTAGTCATAGCCAAACCTTTTGAATAGGACAGCTGCCAATATGTTGTTTTTTTTAATAGCAAAAGTCATTATTTTAGGATTAATGTTCATAGCGCAGAGAAGATCACCAGGTGACAATACCTCAGCTGCCCATTATGTGAAATATTACAGAAGGTAAAGGTTGATTTCAAGGGTAAATACTTTAGGATTCTATGAATAGAAGGCACACTTAGCCAATAAGTTTGTTTGTACTTTGCTTCCAGGCAGCCAGACTTTCACATAATCTTTTTAAGTGGCCCTGATCAGTATTTGTCCAAATTTTTTGAAGGTCTTTCAAAGTTTTTCTTTTAACTTTGGCTGCATTTACAATCATTTTTTAGTGGACTTAAGCAATATGGGCGTAACATCTTCTGGTACTTGTTGTGCTATATACTCATAAACCGCTTTATTAGGTGCACACATTCAGTTGCTTTCAGACATAGCTGAGAGTTTTCACACAAAAGCATATTTGAGGTTTACAGAGAATGGTTGGGAGAAGAGAAAATATCCAGTAAGTATCAATTATGTGGACAGAAATGCCTTGGTGATGTCAAAGCAGAAACAGGCATGAAACAGTAGCTAAAATAACCATTTGCTACAAACAAAAAACGCAGAATATCATCTCTGAATGTACATCATTTCGATTCTTGAGGCAGAAGGGCTGCAGCAACAGCAGAAGACGACCCCTAATGGCTATACGACCCTAAAATCCAAAAGAAAAGCTACAGTTCATACTGGCTCACCAAAAGAAGACAATAATAGAATGGATAAATGATGCCTGATCCAACAAATCTTGATTTCAGCTGAAAAATTCAGATGTTGAGATCAGAAATGTCCAAAAGGGAAAGTAAATGTTATTGTAAATTATATTATTCAAGTTTATTAAGAGTCTGCTTTTTCCTGCTGTCCAAGTGAACACTGTGGGATTTGTACTCCACTTCTTATGCCATGATGAAAATAAGGTTTGATCTAACCCCATGTCTTTTGAAATGTACAATCATCTCTTTTGTTCACATTCAAGATACGATGGTTGTTCCCACAACATGACACAAAGCGGTCCAACATCTTTCTGTACTCAACTCCTTAACCTCTTGTACCACCGATGACTGAAAATTCATCTGAGTACTTCTCTGGATGACAGGGCTAAGTTGTGCAGCGTAAAAAGGAATGTATAGAGTCCAGCTTGTGGTTCTCTGCAACATCTGACCAGCTGGTTAGACAAATATTCCTTCAGTCTCACAAACTGTGGTCTGTTTGTCAGAAAGTCATTGACCCAGATGATTGTTGAGGCCTCCACCTGTGTCTTCTAGAGTTTCTGACATAGCAAATCAGGCTGAATTCTGTTGGCTGTCATGATGCGGGATGTCAGAGCAACAGGTCACGACTTACTCAGGACTGATGGGTAAGCTTTTTTTTTGGTACCGGCTGAAGGCTGAAGAGGTGCTGCTCCACACAAGGCTTCAAGACCCTGGACCTGACACCATTTGGACTTAGTCTTGCTCCAGTTCAGTTTCTCCAGCTGCCTCTACACCTTACTTCTAGACACAGAATGGGGAGGCAAAGAGAGCACTACTAGCCCATTTCTGGTACATCCGATGACTGAAAATTCACCTGAGTATCTATCCGGATGACAGGAGCAGTGTCGTTTTTGCATCTTTTGATTTGGTCGAAGACAAAGACGTATAAGCAAACGAGTCCGTGACCGGGGTAGAAGAGAAGTCAGTAATTATTTGGGGGATATTTTCTTATTTTCGGAAACCATGTGCATCCCTTACAGCCACAGTGCACCAATGTGCTGATGAATACTTCCAAGAAGCTAAAGCTCCATGACATATTAAACTGAGTTCTTGAACATGACATTGAGTTTAATTCAGTCAAACAGTGGTCTGCCACTCCAGTCTTCAAGTACTACTGTCCTGGGGATTTTGGATGCATCTTTGTTCCAACACATCTGATGCAAAAGGCTGAATTACCTCCTTGGCATGTCGGCAAGCTTTGTGAGAGCCTGGTCATTAATCATTCATTTGATTCAGTTGTGTTGAGGAGGGACACACTGAGTGGTTGCAGGACACTGGCACAGGTGGAATGGAGTTCTAGACTCTTGCACGAAGCACTTTTGCATCAATGATTGCTGATGAGATTTTAGCACATAAACAATACTATGTGTTTAAAATATTCAAAGTTATTCTAACTTATTTGAATATTAGTGGAGTTTTTTAATAATCCATCATGTTTGAAGAACATCAATTTAGTAACAGTGAGCCATCATCAATTTTTGTATTGGCAGTAGCTGGCCTGTTGTGGGCTGCTTGGCTTGTTCCAGCAAAAAAAGGCAAAGCAAGTTAATTTGTTTCCAGATGTCCCAGAGGTATTCTGTGTGAAGGAGAAGGATTCTTGGTTGAAAGACTTTGGCAGGACTTTACTGCAGGGCTTTAAGTGAGCTCCACGCCACTAAATCGTAACAGATTCACCTTTTTTTTATTGTTTTGACAAATTTCTAATTAAAAACAAAATAAGAACAAACCAATGACTAATTTGCTTGCCACATGACATTCATACAGCTGTCAGATTTTATTTAAATCATGCCACATTTATCACTCTTTCTTTTCCAATATCTGTTGGCTGTTTTTTTCCAACATGTTTTTCTCTTTTTTCCACTCTTGTAAACAACATACTGCCTACTGTGTTGTGATGCGGTTGTATGCCAGTCCATTTGTGTCTACTCAGCCGCTGTATAAATAATAGATCTGATGAAACGACAAATGGCGTCCTGTTGAATGTTGCATGTGGATTTTGACAGAAATTTGCAGTTGTGTTTAAGTGCACTTTAAAACAGTCATACGGCATTATGAGCTGATGGTTTGCTCCAACATCTTCATTCAGCTGCTGAGTTGTTCCTAACTTTGCAAACTCTTTTTCCGTGGGCGGGACTTGTTCTGGTGTTGGGATCTAGCATTTAATAACTTCAACCTGCTTTCTCTTCTCTCTCTACCTTTTAGAAATTTCTCCTCGGGGGCAGTGCTGATCAGATTTTATCTGCTCGCCGGATTGAACGGCAGACTTTTAGTGTCTATCTGGGTGATAGAAGAATAGGTGGAAAGACATTTGAGAATAGTTAGTGGCTACCAAGTGAGCCCTTACTGGTTCTGCTAAATCTGAACTCCACTTGGGGGCTCTCAAAAGCCCCCGGTGAGCACTAACAGGAGCTAAAATAATGGTAGAGAAAAATGGCTCTGGCTGCTCACGACCCCGTTCTCTTTTCATGTCAGAGAAGCCGCTGCCAGCATTCTGTCTGTCTGTCTGTCTCTGAGTTTTTGCCTCTGTCTACCTTTTGTTCTTGTTTTGTCTCATTACATCATCTCAATTCAACAACTGCATGTCCTCCAGATTATAAGCAGAGTGTGTGTATTGAACTAATAGTGTATCATGAAAATGCTTTTGACCTCAAGGCCTTGATGTTGTAGATCTAATTTTTATAGTGTTTAAGGCTTTGAAGTGTATTAATTTACTACCTTTAATGGTTTCATTGGATAACTGGAAGTTGATTCAAGTGTTTTCCAGGTCTGCATAAATAGGGAAAAGAAAACTTCCTGGGAAAAAAATATTTCTCTGTCGATCCAAGCATTTGTCTCCATCCATCCTTCCAAATATCCTTCCTTCCAAATATCCTTCCTTCGTTCCTTCCAAATATTTTTCCTTCCTTCCTTCCAAATATCCTTCCTTCCTTCCTTCCAACTTATATTGGAAAAATATGATATATTTTAGCCTGCCATAGTATGGAAACCCTTAGTGTGATCTGTTTGCTGGTTTGGAACGTAGTTATGTAAATGTGACTTTGAGCATTTTACCACAACACTTTCAGCTATTTACATTCAATCTATAGTGCTCACTTTTCATGCAGAATCAGTTACTTACACCATAAATACGCATTCACAGTTAAATTGTTACATCACTCATGTCTTTGTGTTTGTGGGAAACAGGAAAAATGTCATTGAAGTCCAGTTAGGTTTAATGATGGGATATTTACCCATAATGCTTTGTAAAGCACTGCTGAGTCTCTCTTGGGGCTCCAAATTACCTCTCACATCTGCTGCTACTCTTCGCCACAAATAAGTCAGCAAAACACACACACACACACACACACACACACACACACACACACACACACACACACACACACACACACACACACACAC
>CAEGAF010178675.1:0-27772 GCA_903067075.1 Micropoecilia bifurca | reverse complement strand
ACGGCCCGGTTAGCCATGACAGAACCCGGCCAGCGTACCTGAGGGGACGGCCCGGTTAGCCATGACAGAACCCGGCCAGATCACCTGAGAGGACGGCCCGGTTAGCCATGACAGAACCCGGCCAGCGTACCTGAGGGAACGGCCCGGTTAGCCATGACAGAACCCGGCCAGCGTACCTGAGGGGACGGCCCGGTTAGCCATGACAGAACCCGGCCAGCGTACCTGAGGGGACGGCCCGGTTAGCTGGAACCATGGCCAGCCCAAGGCATTAGCAAACTAAGCGGGCGCATGTTTTTTTTTTAGTAATGATTTCATAAAAAGGTTGTGATTTTTCTTTACAAGAATATATATTTGATAATGTATGTAGAAATCATTCTTTATAGGACAAATATAAAAAATAAATATCTCTTGGGTTCCCCCTGGTGGCTACAGTAGGTCATACTGAGCTTTAACTTTCAATGAGTTGATTCTCATGGTTGGTTTTGAATATTACTGGGGGTTTTTGCTTCAAAACGGTGTTTGATAAGGTTTGTTGAAAATAATTAAAACGATGTTTGACATCGTCTAGCAAAATGTTTCCATCAGGCTGCATTAATGTATCAACGAGCTGCTCTAAGCTGTAGCTACAAGCTGTTTGCTGCTGATCCTTTTGTGGCTAAAACAGACTTTATTTTTTGCTCATCCTATAAGGGAAATGAAACTTCTGTTAAATTCATGTAAGGATCAGAATCAACCCGGTACCAGCACCGGTACCGGTCCACATTCTCAGGTGATAAACGACAACAATCACTATCAGAGATGCAATAAGTTTAGCAGGTGGTGAGTCATCTAATCATCTGACTGTTGATTGGATAAATCCACATTATTAACAGAACTGGAGGGGCCCAAACCCAAATTTCGCTTTGGGTACCATGGAGGCCAGAACCTGGGCCAGAAACTTTGGACCAGGTTCCCTCTCTCTGACCAGAGAGTGACCAGAGAGTCAAAGAGAGAGAACCGAGTCACAGAGGGAACCGGGTCAGAGACGGAACCGGGTCGGTCGGTACCAGAGAGCAGGCCGATGAGCAGCATCACCACCCATCCGGACCAGGCGTCCAGCAGACTCTTGATCAGCTCCCAGATGGACTCTTTGCTCTTACTGGTGATCTGCGGGACAAACACGCACACAGTGAGCGGGTCCACTCTGCCCCCACGCACCGAACCCAGCCCTCCAGAACCTTTCGGTGCCGGTCCGTGTCTCTGGACTTCTCCCTCAGCCAGTCGATGGTGTGAAAGTCCTCGTAGGTCCCCACGTCCGGGAACGGCTCGTCCAGGAAGTCCATGAGCGTCCCGGCCCCGTTCATCTCCTCCGTGGGAGTGGGGAGGCTGACACCTGTCCACGCAGGACATCAGCAGCCTGCACTCGGTACCGTGTTGCCATAACAACGGGCCTTACCTTCCGCAGCCGCCATGTTGTCCTCTCCTCTGCTGGACGTGTGGACTAATCCCGGTCCGCCCGTGGAGGACGGCTGAACATCACGCAGGAAATTTACACAAACAAACCCACTGACAGATCAGCAGCGACACAGACTGCCGCACAAGCACGTCAGATCTCACGATACCTCCGAAATCTCGCGTTACTTCACAAAAAATAGCTTGTTCAGCAGCGAAATCAACAGGAATAAAGGAAGTAGTTTATTTTATAGTATTTTAACGTCACAGATTTAATAGAAACGTTTTAATCTGTTGAAAAATATTGCATACGATTATTTTTGCTTTAATTTAAAGCTATAAACAAAAACAGGAAAATAAAATCGAGTTATGTCTGACATCCAGTGGTCACCATCTGCAACTACATCATCATTAATAGCCACAGATATTTGAATTAAGATGAATAAAAACACCAAAATAGGCTGATATTATTTTAGTGTATTTGTAATGAAAAAGAAAATGTCATGATAACCATATTTATCTAGTATTTTGATTCAAACTACATTAGAAGAAGCTACTATTTAGAATTAACATGTTATTTTTATTTATTTATTCTTTACTGTAATGAAATAAAAGTAATGGTGCTTTTATGTATTTTGAAAACCAATGCTGCGCTGCTCAGCCAGTGATGTTTGCTTTATTAAAGATGCCAACCAGCCGATTTAAAGTTCACTGAGTAAAACGGATGAACTGAAAAGCGAAGAAAAAGCCTGAAGGTTCAGTTTCACAGCTTCAGGGTTCAGGACAGAAATCACAGTTCATTCTGGAAGTTCTTACAATTCCACACATTACACACAAACACAAAGATTAATATTTAGTAATACAGAAACGATTCAGAGAAAACTTTAAAGTTGTATGTTTTATTAGTTCTTACTTCCCTCTGGTGGCGAACTATCGTAACTACAGATATTCTTTATATTAAGATAATTTATCTTTATATGTTCTAATTTTCACTTTTATAAAATCACAATAAAACCTAACATTAATGTTGCTAAGAGTCACTTGAAGCCAAAATAAAACTGCATTTACTTACCATACCAACTTTATTTATAAAGCACTTTAAAACAACCACAGTTGATACAAAGTGCTGTACATTAAAAGACAACACAATAAAATAAAATAAAAAAATAAAAAAAACTCTTACAGTTTAAAAACAAAGACATTCACTTTAAGACTAGATCCCGCTGGAGTTAAAAGCCAAGTAAAATAAATGGGTTTTAAGACGAACTCAGATAAAAACATCCTATAAATATTAACCAAGAAAAATTTTGAGAATCAACGTTTGAAAAATATAAACGTTAAAAATGCTTTGTCATTAAAATCCAATCAGCTGATAAATAGAGCATATAAATTAAGTGTGAAAAGTTGAAGTTTAAAATATTACTAGTGATAGGACTAAATTAGAATTTTAATCAGTTGCTGAGTCTGCAATTAATTGATCACAACTAATCATTGCTGAATTACACTCTGAATAAATTTATCGCACATTAAAATTATGCTGCTCCTGTTAATGTTATTTAAGTATTTTATCTGTTTGAAATGACTGCAGAAATAGGAAAATTATATGCAGGTGGAGAAAACCTCAGCAGAGTTTAATTTGCTGCTGTTGAGTAAAGGTTAACTGTTTCAGAGAAGAAACAAAAACATTAAAATGCATTATTTCATACGAAAGCTAACAGAATAAATTAACTAGTTTCTATCACTCTTAATATGAAAGTACTCACCGAATGTGAATGTAGTATGTAAACACTCTAGATACGAACTGTAGTTACCATCATGGTTCTGTAGAGAGCAATAACCGCCCTGCTCTGATATTAATAGAAGTTAAGTTCGGGGCTCTGCAGCTAAAACATCAACATAATTCTGACTGTTTCCAGGATAATTCAACATTTCATAAATATTGTCCTAATTTCAGACCGGAAGCTCAGCATCTTAACGTCTAAACTTCCATGAAGCCTCTAAATGGAGCCCAGTTTGAATTTGATTTTTACTGATCCAAAGAGACAAACAATATCAGACACTAAATGACAGACATGAGAAAATAAACAGGAGGAAAATCTTTGAGGTCAGAGGTCATCATCATGATCCAGTCAGAGTCTCTTTAGACCCAAACTGCTGCAGCTTCAACCTCTGAGGATCAGCAGGACACAGAGACCGTTCTCTACTTTACTGAGATCAGAACCTGAAAGAGAAGAAGGACAGAGAGATCAGATCAGTGAGTTTTCCAGCCTCTCCAGCAGCAACAGACATTGAGGCGGCACATCCAATAGATGGTTTCCAGGCTGCAGTCAGACTGATCTCAGAGCTGTGACCAAGATGAACATGATCAGTTGTTTCCTGTTGAACTGAGAGAACTCAGCTGTTCCTCTGATTGGCTGATTACTGTCTCTGTGTCCAATCAGGAAGCCTGAACCATCTCCTCCCACTGAGAAGCTGCAGCTTGACTGGGAACACTGGATCTTTGCTTTGATGCTAACTGGGTTTAGTTCAATACTGTTGACAGCAGCTGGACTCACTACAAACACTTACTTTAAAGTCTCTACAAGATCCTTCAGCTGCTGAACATCTGACTCCTTCAGGCCGTTCCATCTCAGGTCCAGTTGGAGGCTGTTGGACTTCAGAGCTGAAGCCAGATAATCACAGCTGATCTTTGACAACCAGCAGCGGAACAATCTGAATAAAGAATAAAAGATGTGAGCTGAAGCCAACAGGATGCAGGTGAACCAGTCCAACAGAACAGGCCCAACTTAGTTACACAGAGGGACTAAATTAAACTCTGGATCTAAGTTCAGGAACAAACTTAGAAAATGTTTAGTAGAACAATAGATATTAACTTTGATTTTCTGGTCAGTTATACATAATTATTCACAGAAATATAAATAATAATAATAATTAGAATACCTGAGAGTCTCTAATCTGCAGCCAGGAGTCTGTAGAAAACCACAGAGCTCCTTCACACCAGAATCTCCCAGATTGCTGTAGCTTAGTTCCAGTCCTGTCAGATGGGATGAGTTGGACTTCAGAGCTGAGAGCAAAGACATCCAGCTGGTCTCTGATAAACTGCAGCCCCAAAATCTGAATTAGGAATAAAATATGTGAGTTGAAGCCAGCAGAATGCAGGTTAAAATTGAATTATGAACAACTAAATAATGTAGAAAACTAATTTCCCTGAATGTAAAGGTCTCAGAAGCATGACAGGCTCCCGTGCATGTGGGAGTGAGCCCACATACACGCACCTACTAGGTTGTTACCTAAAATAACCAAAACGCTCTTAATAGGCAAACTCCCCACAGAAGAGTTCACACTCCAGACGTAGTCTGTGAAGGGGAACATGTATAATATTTAAACTGATATCACATACAGGAACACAACTGGCCAACTCAGAATCCTTGGATAGAGGCAGCACTTCAGCCCAAATATAAGGGTCACATCCACCTGTATCTCGACGTAATTTTTCAAGCACATTCCTGCGACTATCTGCCAGGGACACGTAACCCTCTCTTAAAAAAGGCAGATAGGATTCCAGAGGTCCTGCAAAAACATTCTTTTTCTGCGGACTGACACAAGTGGGCACAGGCTCAGGCAAACAAGAAGAATAAAATGAACATATTATTGTTTGTATTTTGTGAATACAATATTACTTTAATGTGTTCATGTACAGTCAAATGCCAGCTAATTTTATAAGGCCCTGGTGCAGATTATTCTGACACTGGCAACATGTAGATACTGAAATTTGATTGGACGGACCACCATTAATCCATGTAGACATGTACAGGAATCCAAGAGAGATATTATAAGAACAGAGCAAAGACTTTTGGAAGTAATTTAATAATATTAATTGAAAAAGAATTACAGTTTAGGTTGTAGATATAAGTAAGGGATTCTGATGGTGCAAAGGCCTCGCAGGCCCTAACCACTTGATGTAATGCTAGGGTTCAACCCTGGTTATGATGGTCAACAAAGTCTTTGAAAATCTTAGAAAATAAATGTTATTTATTCCCTAAAATGGTTTTAGAATATCTGACGCTGTACAACACTATACAACAGTAGAAATGAACTACTGGTGCAGAGTTTTTGGACATCAGGAAGACTTAATGATGATTGATCGACACAACTGACCTGCTCAACACAGATCATCTACATGAGTAGGTGGGATCTCTGAATGAAATTTAGTTATTTCAGATTTTAAGTTATTATGTTGCCTTTGTTGATTTTTATTGGATTCTAATTTAGAATAAAATTTCAATAAAAAGTACAGAATATAGTTTTTTTTTTAAATAATTTAGTAATAATTAGTAATTATGTTCAGTGACACTGATATTTTTTCATATATTTTATTTTGTTCTAATGAACCAGAAGTGGTTTGAGCGCTACCAGTTGAACAGACCTGCTCTAGAAGGTCCCAGTCTGGGTCAGTTCGACCCAATGTTGAAGACGACTGCCAGCTGGACAGACGTCCAAAAGACAGTCATACACACACACCAGAAGATCATATGTGTTCAGTGTTTGCTGATTGAAACGCCAGCACTCAGATTCTCTCCTTCATTCTTTGCTCTATAACAGCTCAGCTCATCCAGGCTGCTGCTCATAGAACAATAACCTACATAGACTGAAGGCTTTTGCTGCTGATTCCTGATCATAGCTGGAGACCCGACTTGGTAACTGGGTCAGAACCACTCAGTTTATTCATTAATGGCTTTGGGTTCTTCTTAAAGCTGCTGAAAGCCAATGGAGGCCATTATTTCCTAAGGAGACGTGACCTGATGAAGCTTCATCACAGAGACGAGGCTCCAACCGACTGACAGCTTCAGACTGAAGAGGACGGTTCCTCTCTGACCCGACCCAACAGAACCACAGCTTCAGGACAAAGTGAGGAACCTGCTGCTGCTGCAAACCTCACTGTCATTCAGTTCATCTAGATTTGCTTTTCTACAATCAGTCACTTCTTAGATGTTTCATTAATGATGATTTGAACTGGTCAGTGTTTGTGGCTCGACTCTGGAGGATCAACATTTCATTCTGGATGTAAAGATGAGAATCAGAAATGGGAAATGAACAAAATGAGTAAAATAATTCAAGTGAAGTTAATTAATGATGGAGATGTTTCAGTTTGGTTGGTAAAGATTCAGATTGTTTTATCAGTCAAAAAGATTTTAAAGTGAAACAAACTCAATAACAAAGTTCAATAATCTCAAAGTCTGAAATAAGAAAATAATTTATGTATAAGCTAAAAGGTTTTAGAGATTTTATCCTGGCATTTAAATAGGTTGCTATAAAAGAAACTGTATAATAATAAAATTATTAAATAAACTAAGGATTGAAGTATCAGTTAATGATTTTATTAGAGAAATAGAGCAAACAAACCCCAGTTTCGTCACTTTACTGACTGAACTCTCCAGGATCTCAAGCAGAGGCTTCATATCAGAGTCTCCACCTTCCACTATGTAGATCCGACTCATTTCCAGTTCAGTCAGATCTGGGTTGGACTTCAGAGCCGAGGCCACAACTTTACATTCAGCCTTATAGAGCGTACAGCCACCAAATCTGTTATTGAAGAAGAAATAAAGTCAGTTTTAATGAAATCAATCTAAATTATAAACAGACTAAAATATGATAACAGTGATGTCAATGAATTAATGTAGAGAAGTTCTGTTTATTAACTGATTTGCAAATTGCTCATTTTACGGTGCTAATATGTTTTCCTCTTTAAAACTTTTTCTTTCACAAGTACTTTCTCTATCCATTTTTCCTCTTTTTCTTTTAAAATAGCAAATATTTTAAACATGTTTAAGCAATCATAATTTAGAAACACATTAATATGGACATGTTTTACTCATTTTAATAAACCATGCCATATTTTTGAGATGTCTTAGTAAACACATTAGCTTAGTTTTA
Organism: Micropoecilia bifurca; assembly: GCA_903067075.1. Lineage (NCBI taxonomy): Eukaryota > Metazoa > Chordata > Actinopteri > Cyprinodontiformes > Poeciliidae > Micropoecilia > Micropoecilia bifurca. The sequence goes on along the minus strand of CAEGAF010178675.1, from coordinate 20,407 downwards.
TGGGACCTGTCCAGGGGGTTGCAACACTGAGGGGCTGTGGGTCATTACTGGAGATTTGGCATTCCTGCACCTTTGCAGGGGTCTGAATCAACATCCAGAATCAACTTGAAGACAGAAGAAGAAACAGGAGGACAATAATGTTGAATCAGCATTCACACAATGAAAACATCTGGACTCACCGAGCCTTTCTGCAGTTCCTCACAGCTGGAACCAGTCTCNATCTGCAGCATGAAGGCCAGAGCTGAACAGTCAGACTCTGAGAGTTTCTTCCCTGAATCCAGCAGCCGTTGGATCTCATGATAAAATGAGACGTCGTTCATCTCCATCAGACAGTAGAAGATGTTGATGCTTCTGTCAGGAGAGATTCTATCAGTGTTCATCTCCTTCAGGTTGGTGATTATTCTCTGGTTGGTTTCTGAACTGTTCTCTGTCTGATCCAGTAGGTTTTCTAAGAGTCTCTGGTTGGAGTCCACAGTGAGACCATGAAGGAAGCGGACAAACAGGTCCAGGTGGCCATTTTCATTTCTGAGGGATTTCTCCATGACTTTCTTCATGAAGTCATCTAGAGATGTTTCGTTGCATTTTTCTCCCAGGAACATCTTGATCACATCTGACCTCCTGCTGGTGAAGCAGTGGAGCATGTAGACGGCAGCCAGAAACTCCTGGATGCTCAGATGAACAAAGCAGTAGACAGAGATGTTGCGCACCCCACTCTCCCTTTTAAACATCTCAGTGAAAACTCCTGAATTCTGTGCAAATTCCTTGCTATCAATGCCACACTCCTCCAGGTCTTTGTCATAGAAGATCAGGTTTCCCTTCAGGAGCTGATCAAAAGCCAGTCTTCCTAGAGTCTCAACGAGCCTCCTGTTCTCTTGATCTTCTTCAGCTCGTCCATCATACTTTTCCTCCTTGATTGTGAGTTGAACCAGCAGGAACTCTATGTACATCTCAGTCAGGGTCTTGGGCAGCTCTCCTCTATCTCTCGTCATAATTTCCTCCAGAACTTTAGCAGTGATCCAGCAGAAGACTGGGATGTGACACATGATGTGGAGACTTTTTGATTTCTTGATGTGGTAGATGATCCTGCTGGCTTTCTCATTGTCTCTGAATCTCTTCCTGAAGTACTCCTCCTTCTGGGGGTCAGTAAATCCTCTGACCTCTGTTACCATGTCAACCCATTTTGGAGGGATTTGATTGGCTGCTGCAGGTCGTGTGGTTATCCAGAGGAGAGCAGAGGGAAGCAGTTTCCCCATAATGAGGTTTGTCAGAAGAACATCTACTGAGACAGACTTTTTAGCATCAGTCAGGACTGGATTCTTGAAGTCCAGAGGAAGTCGACTCTCATCCAGACCATCAAAGATGAACAGAACCTTGAACTCTTCAAAGCTGCGGATTCCTTTGGTTTTAGTAAAGAATTTATGAATCAGTCCTAATAAGCTGATTTCATCTTTCAGTGCATTCAGCTCTTTAAAAGTGAATGGAAATATGAACTGGATGTTCTGGTTGGTTTTGCCTTCAGCCCAGTCCAGAGTGAACTTCTGTGTTAAGACTGTTTTCCCAATGCCAGCCACTCCCATAGTCATCACTGTTCTGATTACTTGATCACTTCCAGGTGGGACTTTAAAGATATCTTCTCGTCTGATTGTTGTTTCTTGTTTCCTGGATGCTGTTTCAATCCATCTGACCTCATGTTCCTGGTTGACCTCTCTAGATAACCCCTCTGTGATGTGGAGCTCTGTGAAGATCTGGTTTAGAGAAGTTCTATTTCCAGGTTCAGCGACGCCTTCAAAGAAACGTTGGAACATGGTCTTCAGAGACACTTTAAGGTCACGCTGACACTGACCAACAATATCTGAAGAAAAAAAGGAAAAAAATAAACAGTAAAAAAAATTTTTGTGATATTCTCAGAGGGGTTTGAGCATTGATTTCTATGAAGAAAACATAATTCAAAATTCACAGATGGCTATTTTCTACTAATGTGTCTAAACCAGAAAGTCATTCCAACTTTAAATATAAAATTAATATAAAATTTTATTTGTGGTTTTCTGATGAAATCTCAGTCTTGAGCTCACTGAGGTGACCGATAAAATAAATAAAATGTTGTAACCTGGTTAAAAACTGTGCAATGTAACAAGAACTGTAAACAAGGGCCTAACTGCACAGAGATTATCATAAGAAGTTTTACTCATTAAACCTCTTTCAGGGTTTTCATGCTAAAAACATATTTCTGTAAGACTGATTCTCCAGTTGTGTGTCATATTTATGGAGTTTTAGATGCACAGCTCCACATTAACAGCTCCCCCACTAAGTCACTGCAAATCCAGTGACTTAGTGTTGTTCCAATATATTTCCAGGTACATCCTATCCATTGCTGTGGGTTCCTGCCTGCTTAATCTAACCTGTTATTGATGTTTCCTGTCTGTGAAGGTGTGTGAAGTTTATCACTCCTCCCCAAGTGATTTCAACACAACAGATCAAAAAGCCAGTACACAGTTTTTCAGTGTTGTCAGTTTGGCAATGAAATATGAACTTAAGCTGCTTGAATGGAAGAATTTACTGAGATATTGTGTCACCTGTTGCTGGATGTGGAAACCTTCCTCTTCTGTCTGGGTGGAGTAATTCAGAGTCTGACAAAGACCAGCTGTTTCCTCTGCATTTTATTAACTACAATTTATCATCTTTTACATAGTGAAGCTACTGCAGCTTTGCAGGAAACCCTGTTGTTTTTTTCTATGGCTTAGTTTCATGGATGCAAGTTGTAGGTTAATAAATTAGTCTAAAGTTGATTTATTTTTTTGATCAACCAAACATTAAATGATCAGTGGATGTTTTCTTAAAAAACTCAGTTTATCACAGTTTCTTTGCATAAAATGAATGTTCATGTTTTTATAATATGCTAAATTTAAAAAAGCACAAAATATAAGAATCCAAAACCCAGTCTGCTCTGAGATCAGATGCTTCACTAAACTGATAATCAGTGAATGAATGGGGTTTTCTGATGACTAAGTGTTATCTGGTCTACAGACAACACTCTTCACACTCTGAAGAGAACCTTTGGTTTTCTTCAGATTGAACCATTCTTCATAATTCTGTTATCCAAATCTTAACCTAGAAATTGAGCTGTGTGTCTGTTGTGAGCTGATAACAGTTAGAAGTGCTCAGAAGCATCATATGGTTTAATCAGACATGAAGTTCTTCTGTCTGCAACTGACCTGGAGCTGCAGCTTCAGGACTCAGATCTGTGAGCTTCTTCACCAGGTCATTCCTGCTGATTTTCTTCAAAATAATCACCATGATGCTCACAGCTCCAGAAAATTTGTACTTCTGCACCATCAGGTCAATGACGTCGAGCCTCTCTGCTTTCTCCAAGTTGGCGGTTTTGATGGGATCCATCCCTTCCCAAGTCTCCTTCTTCAGGTGCCACTTGAAGGTGATAAATTCCTCACCTTTTAAATCATCCAGGAGGTCAGCAAGTTTCTCCTCCTCACACATCTCGACCTACAGGTGAAATCAGAAGAAAACATGTCAGAAGATTTCTTGGTTTTTCTACTGAAGAGTGAGCAACTTTTATACTGAAATTTTGTGCCTCTGCTTTGGTTAGACACATTTGCACATGACATAAACTACATGTTTACTGGAAGGAAATGCTCACCACGGTGCATTCATTTCCAGACGGTCCCTCGATTACCTCAGTCAGAATAAAATAACCCCATAGATGCATTTCATGCGCTACGGCGCACAGTCCAATGCGTTAAAAGAACTATTTACATTCAAGTGAGGTCTTCATGTCCTTTTAATATTATTTTCTTTATTTTGTGTGCGTGCTATGTTATTGTCTGAGGATAAATGCGGTTCAGTTCCATCGTTTACATTTAAACAATAAAATATTAAACTCATGAAAAACATCAGTTTGTTGCTTCTTGGTCTATATAATAATGAATGTAATCAAATTTCAGTGTAACTGAGTTTTGACTCTTTGGACTTTGACGTTCACAGAAAAAGTTTGCGTAGCTGCCGCACATTTTCACGCCAGCGGAAAAATGTACATATATTTACGCAAACTTTGACACAAAGTTCATTTTTATACACGCCGACTTGTGCGTAAAATATGGCCCTGCACATTTTTTGTGCGCACACAGCTTTATGCATGAGGCCCCAGGTAATTTTGTTGAGCAACCAGCATTTCACACCATGAACAACTCTTAGAGGTGATGAGCTCAATAATCCACAATTTCCAGTAAGATTTTCATTGCTTTAATTTGCAGAGCTTAGCAGGGAACAGCACACAGTAAGAAATAAAGCAAAACACAAAAAAATACATAAGTTGTAAAATGACCATGTTATCTTCCTCTTAAACTGAGGCTGAGTTAACTTTTTAAATATAACATATTTTCAGAAGACAGAGAGAGAGAGAAGCTCATACCTTTTCCTGGATTGATTAATTTGTTCTTTGTGTAAAAAACATGGTAAACATCCAATATTCCCCAGTGGACAGATGTAGCCCCAAATATCTAATTGAAAATTCTTCAACTTGTTCTTGACAAAACTTGAAAAAGTTCTTGGATCCAACAAAAGAAAACCTCAGCCTGAAGAAGCAGCTGGAGAGTAAATCCAGATAGTGAAGCTGTTGTCTGGTGGGTCGACTCATCAGGGCTGCAGTTCTTCTCTCCAAACCCTGAAGGTCGTCATCATCTCTTCTTCATGTGAACATGAAGTCTGTCCTTGAGACAGAACCCTAAACATCAGCCAGTGGTTCTGCTTTATGCTGTTTTGTCTGCGTAACTTTTCCCATAAACTGATAAAGTCTCCCCCTCTTTACTGTAAGATTCCTCTTTTTGCCGTTGAAACTGTTGTGAAAGATTCTTCCTGCAGGCTCCAAACTCTCTGTCCACAAGAACTTCCTCTTTTCTCACATCTGTTCAGTTCCTCATCTTCCTGATTAATGTTTTAAACATTTGCAATCAGAATATCAAATAAGTAACAAATACTTACTTTCTACATCACGTTAAATTCCATTATTGATATCATTGTTCAATATTAATTCATTATTGATATTTGTAGCATTTGTAAATCAAACCCAGAAAAAACAAATTGTCATTTTAATGTGCAGAAGAATAAGTTAAAGTCCCTTCAGTTTTCTTCACAGTCAGAGCTAGATTGTTGCTGCTACATGGAGGAAGAACAGAGGAAGAGGACAAAAACTCAGAATATTGGCCCAGGGGTCAAAGGTCAGAGTGGTCAACTCCAGTATCCCCAGCTGGTCCATAACAATGTGACCAGTGATCTCTGTTCACTAAAACAAAGGAGTAAACTAAATAAACTCATCATTGCTTTAAGAAGAGTAAGAAACCAAGATGGCCGCCTTTCCTGCTGCTCCGTCTCCACTCTTTGCAGTCCCAAGCAGGAAGTGGAGACTTTTTCAGAGGAAGTGGTTCTGCATGCTGGCTAGAAATGCTGAAGGCATCAGAGATCTGCGAGCAAACAGCGCGGCGTTCTCGACTCGCAGAGAAACACGGTGAGGCAAAGTGACCAAAGCAGCTTCATTCATGAAGCTCTGTGAAATATTCACAGGTCAACAAAGTGACGTCAACATACAAACGACCTGCAGCTATAAGAGAAACGCAAACTTTAGAGAATCAACCTGAAATGAACAGAGCTGGATTTAACAGCTGCCCTGATCTGGTTTCAGGTTTACCATCTGATCAGTCTCAACTCCAAAAATGCACCAGGTTCATACATGAACATGGCGGCACAAGGTCCAGTTCTGGTTCTGCTGACTGACCTCTTAGTCTCCTCCAGCTTGCACAGGTAGAGGTAGGCCACGTTCTGGAACTACAATGATGCTGATCAGTGATATGACTGGATTCTGAACCAAATCCTGAGACGGATTCAAGCTGAAGCTTCAACATCAGATCCAGATGAAGCTTCTTCTTCACTAAAAAACATTTCAGTTTCAGTCTCTGAACAAAGGAACTGATTTCATGAAGACAAGAGAGTCCAACAGAATGTGTAAACTCTCTACCTCAAGGAGCTGTAGTTACCATATGGGTCCAATAGAGGACAATAATCACACTTCTCTGATATAAATAGAAGTTCAGTTTGCAGCTGTGCAGCAAAAAATCAACATCATTCTGACTGTTTCCAGGACAATTTAGCATTTCATAAATATTCTCTTAACTTCAAACCAGAAGTGTCTAAATCAGAATTCTAGAGTACAGCCCATCTGAAGCTGCTGCTGGAGCCTAGCATTAGCTAACGACAGTTACCTGGCTCATCACAGGGTTCAGCTGATGCACTTACCATTACTTGTGTGCCTCTTGTTTAGTTTTTCCTTCCACTAAACCTTCCAGTCAAACGTTGTTCTCATTATTATTATTATTCGAGAAAATAAATTGAGCCACAATAATGTAAATTAACTGAATGTTTCTTTAATGATCCAGATGGAGATTTGTCTGTGCCGAACCTCCAGTTGGTGGCAGTAACCCACCAGTTGGCCCCGGTCCAGCATTAGAGCAGATCAGGGTTCTGATGGTGCAGGAGTCTGAAACAGATCAGACTGAATGAAATCCATCATGTGTTGTGATTAATCCAGAGTCGGAGTTGCTCTGTAGCCGTTGTCCTGGTGGCTAACAGCCGGTTAGCACCGTTAGCCTGCAGCCTCTAACTCATTTTTGCATTAAAAGTCGCTTTTAATCGCAGCTGCAATGGAAACAACGGCGACGAAAAGACGAGACAACAAGAAATCCCTGCGGGTTAAAGTCATCAGCCTGGGGAACGCCGAGGTGGGGAAGGTAGGACGGTTTCTGATTATTTCACTGCACATCTACATGGAGACTGGTCCGGGTGAGCTGGACTCCTGAACACGGACTAACCTCACTGCTTTATAGCTTAATTAATTGTTAATTGCACGTGAATACATCGAGAAACCACTAACAACCCGGATTGCAAACCCTACTTTAATGTTAAGACAGTATACCGATGCTTTTAGGTCTGAGCCCAAGACGTTATTGTTTATATCAGACTTTATTCAAATATTACATTATTTTATTATTTCTCATAATTTCTTTAAACTTCCAGACATTTGAATGAATGTCCAAAAAGGGTGTTAACTACTCTACTATTCGGCTTACACCTCACTTTTATAGATGATTCATATAGATATTATAATTTATGTCATTCAGGAATATTACCTGATGTAGTGGGCTAAACAAAGTAAAAAATATCTTTTTATTTACAGTCCTTAAATTTTTAAAATCTCTGAGTAAATTAGATTATTCTAGCCAAAATCATACCTCAGTGTTAGTCTGACCCTCTGATTCTGCAGTTCCTAGAACCAGAGGCCTGAGTACAATCCTTTATAGAGTTGGTACCCATAGTTTGTATCGTCCATTAGAGTTGGTACATTAGAAGTTTAGCACAGTCAGTCAGCAGTCAACAGTAAGTTTCTAGGTAAACTGATCATCATTGTTGAGAGTAGAGGTACCAGTGGCTTATTAATGGGTAAGAACCAAAAGGCAATGTCTGGTCACAAAATGGAGGTAGGAGTTGAAGGTTTGATTGAACCTTGAGCCCCATCAGCAGGAACATTCTGGTTCTTGACGTTAATCAGAAACCTGTTCTTACTTTCAGAGCTGCATCATCAAGCGCTACTGTGAGAAGAGGTTTGTTCCAAAGTACCTGGCAACAATCGGCATCGATTACGGAGTCACGAAGTAGGTCCTCACACCAACCGCTGTCCTGAACTAGACGGCTGTACGTCATAGTGATGTGTTTGTGTGTGTCAGAGTTCAGGTCAGAGACAGAGAGATCAAGGTGAACATCTTCGACATGGCCGGACATCCCTTCTTCTACGAGGTGAGACTCTTCAGTACGTTACAGGCGACAGTCTGGGTTCTTTCAGCAGGTGGAGGCGCAGCGACCCGCTTGTCCTGCTCCTTGTTTCAGGTCCGTAATGAGTTCTACAAAGACAGCCAGGGAGTGCTGCTGGTGTACGACGTGGGGCTGAGGGAGAGCTTTGATGCACTGGACAGCTGGCTGGGGGAGATGAAGCAGGAGATGGGCTCTCAGGCCAACATGGACAGCATCGTCTTCGTCGTCTGCGCCAACAAGGTCCGACCAGATCTACCGCCAAGTCTTCAATAACATACTGAACAGATCTGTGTTGAGTCCTTCTGGTCTCTGGCGCCCCGCAGGTGGACCTGACAAAGCGGCGAGTGGTGGATGAAGGTGAGGGTCGTCTGTGGGCGGAGTCCAGAGGGTTCCACTACTTTGAGACGTCGGCCCAGAGCGGCGAGGGCATCAACGAGATGTTCCAGGTAGTCCTGATGTCCTGTGAGCCGCAGAGCTTCGTAACTGATGCTCTAAGGTTCTTCTGGTTTCCTCCGCAGGCGTTCTTCTCCTCCATCACTGACATGTGTGAGAACGGCGGAAAGCGGCCGGTGTCAGAGGTCAGCGTGGGCTTCACCAAGGAGCAGGCCGACACCATTCGACGCATCCGCAACAGCAAGGACTCCTGGGACATGCTGGGGGTGAAGCCGGGCGCCACGCGGTGAGTCCGGATCCTTACCGAGGTCCGACCTGCGGCGTCTCCTGACGCTGACGCTGTCATTGTCTGCAGGGAGGAAGTGAACAAGGCGTACAGGAAGCTGGCCGTCCTACTGCACCCGGATAAATGCGTTGCCCCCGGCAGCGAAGACGCCTTCAAGGCGGTGGTGAACGCTCGCACCTCGCTGCTGAAGAACATCAAATAACGGAGACAGGGAACCACCAACATGTTTGTTCCTTATTTATCTGGATATTTACTCTGTCTCTGTGCCACAGTGCTGTTTGCCAACCCTTAACCTTTAACCTGAGAACAGTCTGACGATGAGGACGGCAGAGTCCACCAGAACCAACCAGGTCCATTTAGAGATCTAAGTCTGTGTCGCTGTTTACAGAAATATGTGAATATTATTTACATTTAACATCTTTCATCAGTAATTTAATTTCAATATTTTCATTCTTTGCAAATGTTTAGAAAAGTTTCCTGTTTTTTGTACAAATTTAAAATTTCTTTACAGTTATAATTTTCTTCCATAACATTGTAAAAATGTATATTTTAAAATCTAAATTAAATATTTATGATTTTAACATCTAAACCGATAAATTAATGTCAGGATTTTTTTAAATGGCTTCCTATCATTATTCATCAAATTAAAAAAAAACTTATAATATTTTCCACTCTGTGAGCATCCAAATATGTACCGTAGATTAAATTCACAAATTTTAAGGGAATACATTTTTCTTATAACTTTTGTTTAGTCTTACTCAAATATGTAATTTGGTTATATATACATATATATTGCAGCATTTTAAAAAATAACACATCATAAATGTTGCATTGGCTTGCAAGATAACAAAAAGTGATGTTTTTTTAGCCAAAAGAAAACATTTACACATTTTTAAAAATGTCACAATTATAAGGAATTTATTGGCAGATAATACTTAAATTATTTTTAGAAATTTGAGAATTAATGTAAATGTTAAATATGGATTTATTTTGGATTTAATGTTACTTATGTTAATAAAATGTTCCAAATTCAACATGTTTATAAAAATTATCCCTAAAATCAGAAACAAATTGATGTTGTCAAAAACTGATAAAATTATAATATTAAATTCAAGGTAAAACTGAGTTAACTGAACAAAATGACATCAGCTTTAAATTGGGCTCAGAAATACTGTAGGACGTGTAATTTCTAGAACATATGTCACTTCCTGTTGCTCTCATAATGTTTGTGGTCTGCAGCTGATGGACCGGCTCGGTTCTGTTGGTGTTCTGTTCATCAGAACCTCACTGAGCTCAGAAAACGTCACGATTCACTGTGTTTATGAAGGTCCCCAGGTGAACAGGTCATGTAGGGTCAAAGTGCATGCTGAATGTTGAGATGTGATCCTTATTTGCAAACAAACAGCCAGAACCAGACCAGAACCAAACAGCATGATGCTCAGTCAGGACAGGAACCAATCAGGAGATACCTCCAATTACCCATAATTCATCTGAAAAGTTTATTTACTCAATAATTTATTTAATTAGTTTTAACTTTTGATTTAAATTATTTCTTGTCGGTTTCAGTTTTCAAAGGTACACATTTTAGAGACATTTTAACCCTGATATTCAATGGTCACATTTTCAAACAGATTTTTATATTTAAATAGCTAAATATTTAGTTTGAAGCTAAGTATTTAGCTTATAAGTATTTATACTAAATACTTATACTACATACTATTTAGCTTTATACCAAATATGTTGTTTGAAGCTAAATAGTTAGCTTGCTAACTACATATTTAGTTTGTAAACTATTACTAACTATATTTGTTGATTTTCAAGTAAATATTTAGTTAGCAAGCTAACTATTTAGCCACCATTTAAATACTTAGTTTGAAGCTAAACAGTTAGCTTTCTATCTAGTTAACTAGCTAAATAGAACAATTTACATAATTTTATCTGAAATCTAGTTTCAGTTGGTTTAATTTGCAGGTTTAGTGATTAAAAAACATTTCTCTGAAACTGTTTGAATGTTTTATTGTAAAACTTTACCAGAATATTAAAATGTATTTTTTATTTTTCAGTGAAATGAGAATCAACCTCCAAATCTTCCTTATTTCTACTGCCAAACATTAAATCCTGTCATTTATCGTGACATGTACTCCGGTTATAACTGGACTGTTCTTTTACATTACCATAGAAATGGTCAGCATGTTCCCCTCTAAGGTTTACATGAAGGATCCAGCAGAACCATCTGTGTCTGTTTACAGACTTTTATCAAGTTGACTGTTTGATAACAGAGCTGACTTCTGGCATGGATACATGTTATTACAGTTTTATATTTTTACATGTTGATGTTTGTGTCCACAGGAATGAATAAAATCAGCCTGAGCTTCTACATGTTCAACCAAGTCGATTTAATGTTTCATTTTTCTAATTCCACTGAAGGAAAATAGAAAATGTCCCTTTTTTCTCCTTGTTTTTGGAAATATTTATGATTTATGTAGTGAAATAAGTCCTAATATGGACGGTTACCATGGCAATACCTTCTAGTATTGCTACTTTACATCCAGTTTGGCCAGGATTTAAAATAAAGTTAAAAGATTTCGCCACCAGGTGGCAGCACATTAAACCTACATCAGTGGATCCATTTTTAGTACCCTGATCAGATACTTGCAGCCCATCTTCTCAGGTTTCTGTCCATCTGTGAAGTTGCCATCAACATGGTCACACAACCCGAGCACACATACACAACCTGGCCTGGTTGGAGGCCTGCCAATCCCATCAGGCACCTGTACAGTCAGACACAGCCACATCCTTAATCTGGCTGATTAATGAGCAGCCTTTTGTCCATTCGAGGGGTTCCTGATGGGATTACCGCGGCACTGGGACATCTGCTGGTCAACTTCAGCTCATTACACCAAGCTGCTGCGTCTCACTCAGACCTGCAGTTCAGGAGCTACAAGTTCTGGTTGTGACCCGATGGTACCGTCCGTCTTTACTCACCGGCACCATGAAGAATGGACCTTCAGAAGGCTGATGAAGGAATAAGGAGTTTTGAAAGGCTATAGATGTTTCATGAATAAATCATGAGTTGAACAAGATGGAGTTGATGGACCTGAGATGAACGAGGAAGCAGCAAGGAAACAAAAACAGGACAAAGACAAATCACAAGAACCAGAGTCGTTACTGGAGATGATAAACTCAATTCTGCAACCAGTGAGTACAAGTATGTCTCGGTTCTGTTCAGTTTTTATCCTGTGAGCTAATCTTCAGGGGACTCAATAAAACCCTTCACCTTTTCATACTGATTTGTTACCATTGAGCCACTTTATCTTAAATCCAAATAAGGTCTCTGCCTTCAGTTTGGTGTGAAGCAGGAATCCTCTTTAATGGTTATGGATACTTCAACATGGTTGAGTCAACTGGAAGTTGAAGTACAGCATGGCAGCATGGCGCTGGCCTCACCTGGCATTAGATTAACACCATCTGCTTCATCAGCACTCTGACGGCGTCAATGGAGGCCTCTGCTAATTACAGACAATTAAACAGGAGCTCCTCAGATAAAATTGTGACTCATAATTTAAAAGCCATAAAGTGAAAAATGAAGCCACCTATCAGATTATTATTGAGTGACTGCACTGATTTGGAGTAGTGGACAATGGTCTGGCAGAGATCCTGAAATCAGACAAGTCTTTTATGGTTTCTGCTCACACAGCTCCATAGCTCAGTCCTACCATCCACATAACCATGACTGACAACCTCACCACACTGACAAATGGCGACTGTGAGTCAGCCAGGCAGCCCAGTGACATCACCTTCAGTGCGAATATCAGTCCCGCCCACGGCCTGCGAAGGAAACGTCTGCTGTGGCAGACCGCCGTCAGGAACATCATCGACCAGCACAACCTGTACTCTCTGAGGCTCGCCGGCGGCCTGGAGAGAGGCAGACACCGCATCACCGTCACAGACGCCTACATTGCTGACATCAACAGGTAAGACAACTGATGCCATCAGCAGGTCACATTGGGACGTTCTGGTCTTTAATTGCTTCCTTTCTGTGGTTCTGCAGGCAGATACGCAACAAGACGTCTCGTGGTAATTTTTGGCAGAAGCGTCGTTCGTCTGCGGCTCGAGTTCATCCAGCAACTCCAAGGATTTCTGTACAAACACAAGTCGCACAACGTTTGCTTACCGATGCTGACTTTTTTGAGTCGTATGGATCGACGATCCGAGGCATCTTCATTCCTACCATGCAGCTGACATTCAAGTAGAGAAGCACAAACAAAAAGGTAAAACAGTCTGATGTTCAACAGTTTTTAAAACTTGTGTTTCATCCGGACCACCAGGTCTACCGACCTGGAGTTGACCTACCAGCAGTTCTCCTCAGCTCAGCGAAGAACTTCTCTGGTTGTCACCAACCTCATTGATATCTTCATCCGACTGTTCATCTCTCTGGTGACGTGGCCAACAGGCTGGGGGGCCGTGGCTTGTGACTGGCTGACCGGCCTGTCGCTCATTCTGTGGGCGGGAGTCTGTGGGCTGGCAGTGGCAAACAAAGAGGTGATGACATCACCACAGTGGCTCCGGTATGTCTGAAACTAAAGATTGTTAACCTTTCCAACGACTTCTGATGACCAACTGCTAAAAGCAAATTTGGACCTTCCATCCATCCTCTCAGGTACCTGTCGGTGCTCACTTGGTTGTCTCAGACCGTCCAGGTGTTGGTCGGTGTTTTCAGCTGGGCTGAAACCGATCACTCCTGGTATGTCTTCTTCACTCTGTTCTCCACCTACACCCTCCTGCCGCTGCCTCTCCCATGGGCGATTGCTGCAGGGACAATCACCTCCACCCTGCACCTCCTAGTGGATGTCTGTTGGCACTACAGTGACCAAATTCTGATCAGAAGGGTTAGAAAACTTTTCTACTTCTCACTTTTTACTTCCTTCCCTTTTCAGTCTAAATGCCTCTCCACCTTCTTTATGTCCTTTCCTTTGTCCAGGTATTCTCAAAAGGCTTGTTGTACCTGGCGATGAACACCGCTGGTATCTTCATGAACTACCTGTCTGACCGGACTCAGCGGCAGAGTTTCCTAGAGACACGAAGATGTATTGAAGGACGTGTCCGACTGGAGAGGGAGAACCAAAGACAGGTAAAATCTTCCCCACTTAGACACATTTACTCTTACGAAAGACAAACGTATCCAACTCCTTAGTCGTTCTCTCAGGAGCGTCTGGTAATGTCCATCTTACCACGGTTCCTGGTTCTGGAGATGATTGCAGACATGTCTGCAGTGGACGAATATCTGCTGCCTCAACAGTTCCACAAAATCTACATCCATCACTACAAGGACGTCAGGTTGCCAAACACTTTTCTGATCTGCACAACAAAGTGTTTTTATGTGATTTACAACTTCTGTCTCACCAGTAAACATGTTCTCTGTTTGTCCAGCATCCTGTTTGCAGACATCATCGGCTTCACGTCTCTCTCTTTGATTCTTTCGGCTCAGGAACTCGTTAAAACCCTTAACGAGCTTTTTGGACGCTTCGACAGGCTGGCTGAGGTCTGGTCACCCTTTCAACAGCTTTTAAAATAAAAACTGTAATCCTCCTTTGAGGATGAGGTTAAAGTTTTTCTCATGTGTGCAGGAGCACCAGTGTTTGAGGATTAAGATCTTAGGCGACTGTTACTACTGTGTGTCTGGAGTCCCAGAGCCCCAGCGCGGCCATGCCCGCTGCTGTGTGGAGATGGGCCTCAGCATGATCAGCACCATACGGTAAGAAAACTGACATCCCAACACCATCTGCAGAGGCGTCTCTGTAACATATGAACACATGAATTGTTGCAGGTACGTCCGTCGGGAGCTGCAGCAGGAATTGGACATGCGGATTGGCGTCCACTCAGGTTCTGTCCTCTGTGGGGTGTTGGGTCTTCAGAAGTGGCAGTTTGACATCTGGAGCTGGGATGTTGACATTGCCAACTGTCTCGAAGCTGCAGGAGTGCCAGGGTCAGCAGCTTAAGAACAACTAGAACAACCATAGAGCCAGTTCATGTTTCCAGAGATTGGTAAAGAGATGCCCTCCTCTCTCAGCCAGGTCCACATTTCACAGGCCACTCTGGACTGTCTGGGTGGGATCTATGAGACGGAACAGGGCCACGGCCAGGACCGGAGTGAGTTCCTACGGAAACACAACGTTGACACTTACCTTATCCGCCCAGCAACACGGGAGGAAACCGAGCCCCCTAAAGCAAGGCGCCCAAGTTATGATGAACTGACAACTTGGAGTGCTGAGTTGCCATTTGGAGACATTCTGGGGATGAACTTCGTAAGTACATGGGATATAGTTGGCAAAAATCCGGATATTTCAGGAGTCATTTGATTATTTCTTCCCTTGTCCTTCCCGTAGATCCTGGCCACTTTCACCAATGGCTCTCTCACCCAGCTGCCCAATCACATCGCAGCTCAGCGTTCCGGTTCACGGGAAGTGAACAAGAGGATCCGTCAGGCAATGGAAGTGCGAAGCAGCGAGCGAATGAGGAAAGAGCACATCACCACTTTCACTCAGGTGTTCAAGGACTCCCAAATGGAGGGAAAGGTAACTTCCTGTCTGGAGATTGGTTTGTTTCAGGTGTGATGGGGAGGTGGCTGATCGTAGTCCACCTTATTTTTCAGTATTCTCAGATGAGAGATGAACTCTTCAAGTCTAACATGGTGTGTTCCTTCATCCTACTGATACTGCTGATGGCCGTACAGGTGCTAATTCCTGCACCAAGGTATGTTTGTCCATCCACCAACAATTTTTACAGATTAACTCCTACCAAATTGTTATTGATGACAAAAAACGGGTTTTTAAACTAAATCGTTTCAGTTCTCTTAAGTTCCCTTTATACCAGAAGTCTGTGCTCCTCACAGACTTCTGGTATAAATAGAATATTGTCAGCATAACGGGGAACGCTGAGTATTTACCCTCGTTTACCAGACCAGCTCTGTTTTTGTTTGTGTTCAGGTGGAGTCCGATGGTGGCCCAGGTCATCATCAGTGGCTTTGTCTACTTCCTGCTCCTGTTGTTGACTCTGGGGGAGGAGTTTAAACGCTGCCCCTCCCCTCTACAGTCACTCTGCTGCTGGGTTCATGAAACCAAGTACGCACGAACCATCCTCATGCTAACTGCCATAACCGTCAACTCTGTGATCGCCTCTGTGAACATTGTGAGTCTGAATATTTAGATTTTAGTCATTTTGACAGTCACAACCCACAGAATGGTTATTATCCTTATGCTGCTGGGAAACTGGATCTGCAGCTTTGAAGGTCAAAGTTTAAACACTGAAGCAAATGAAGTTTCTTCTTCTTTTCAGCTCTGGTGTGATTGGTCAGAACCCAGCGTTACTGAAGCGTTTGTGACTGTACCTCCATCCAGATGGTCAGATATGAACATCTGTACTCATCCAGAGGTGAGAGCTCCTTCACTCTGGACTCCCAGAACACAAAGCTGAGTTTCCTACCAGTAGCATTAACCTGTAGCAGGAACATGACAGCAGCTTTCAGCCTGTCCAGCTTTTTGTTGATAAGCCAGTGGTTGCCATGGTTACCTGTGCAGTTTTTCGTGGACAGTTCGGTGGTCGCCATGGTTACATGTGCGGTTTTCGTTGACAGTTCATGGTGCTGAGCACGGTGGTTGCCATGGTTACCTGTGCGGTGTTCCTCAGGCTGAGCTGCATGCTGCAGCTGGCCTTCCTGCTGCTGACCGCCGGTTTCTACACCTACGTCATCGAGACTCAGAGGTACGTTCAGGTGCTGTATGACGTCTCTGAGTGGATGGACGCATCATGCTGTCTCCTGTCTCATGTTGTCCTCCCTGTTGATCTGATCTGAGGTCAGCTCCCAGCAGCTCTGCCAGGGGGGCGTTTGTCTGGTTCTCATGACGATGTTCGTGGTCGCAGTCCTCTACAACAGCAGACAGGTGAGGCCAGCAGGACAGACTGGCCACCTGAGCTTCTGTCTTCAGCATCTTATTCTCGCTCTTCTTCGTTGGTAGTTGGAGGCCATGGCGCGGCTGGACTTCCTGTGGCGCCTGCAGGCAGAGAAGGAGGTGGAGGACATGAAGGAGCAGCGGGAGCACAACGAGTGTCTGCTGCTCAACATCCTGCCGTCCCACGTGGCTCAGCACTTCCTGGAGAGAGACACCAACAACGAGGTAACTACCTGGGTGGACCAATCCCATGATGCATCAGTCTGTCCTTGTAGCTGGATGAACCAACCTGCAGCTGTGTTTGGATGCTAGGAGCTGTATGCCCAGTCGTACCAGCGGGTCGGGGTTCTGTTTGCCTCGCTGCCCGGGTTTTCAGACTTCTACGAGCAGAAGGAACTGGTCCATCAGCATGTCGAGTGTCTGCGGCTCCTCAACCACATCATCAGCGACTTTGACGAGGTCAGAGCGTGGGGAGCGTGGGTCAGTGGGGGAACTTTATGAAAAAACTGGCATACTTGAAGCATAAATTCACTAAATTAAGACTACACAAAAGCTAAACAAACTCAGTGTTTCAGCTTTTAAGAAATTGACCAAAGACAAACTCTGTATCTTGCTGAAAATATACTTGTGAGTCAGTTTTTCCTTATTTCAAGTGTACTAAGATATCAGTTGTTCTCTATTTTTGTTGGGCAATTTTTACCATTCTTTACTCATGCTCAGCCTTAGTAACCAAACAAAATCATTTCCGGGCCTCAAACGACCCCCGGGCCAGACCTTGACCCACCCTGATTAACCAGCCTTTCTGTCGCTGCAGCTGCTGGATGAGTGTTACTTCCAGGAGGTGGAGAAGATCAAAACCATCGGCAGCTCCTATATGGCCGCATCGGGCCTCTCACCTGACCGACAGGTGAGTCTCCTCCTGCCTTGGCTCGCCGCTGCGGCCAGTTGCTAACGGCGATGTGTCCATCAGGAGAGTGTCGACGGCTGGCGCCACCTCAGTGAGCTGGTGCTGTTCGCTCTGGCCATGCAGGAAACGTTGCAGCAGATCAACACGCAAACTGGGAACCAGTTTCAGCTCAGAGTCGGTGGGGGCAGAAACACACACACACACACATGCATACACACACACACACACACACACACACACACATGCACACACACAAAGACAGAAAGAATTTCATTTCAAATTCTCAACTTATTTAAAAAACAATTTTCAAATATTTATTTAGGATCATATTTGTTTTTGTTTCTTATAAATTAGATTTTTTTAATTTTATGTATATCTGATTAGTTTTTTCAATTCCAGTATTTCCTATTTATTTTTTTCCATAAATTATAATAAGTTTTCAAATTATTTAAAATCTTCAGTCGTTTCAATCTTCATGCAGTTCTCTCTATGGCCTCCAGGTGTCGCCCACGGCCCGGTGATCGCAGGTGTGATCGGCGCCACCAAGCCGCAGTACGACATCTGGGGGGCGACGGTGAACATGGCGAGCCGGATGGAGAGCACCGGGGTCAGCGGGAGGATCCAGGTGAGCCACCTGTCTGTGGGAGGAGCTTATGCAGCCATCCTCCTCTTCATCATCTTCATCTCCTTCAGGTGCCAGAAGCCACCAGCTGCATTCTGGTGGAGCAGGGCTTCCTACGGCAGCTCAGAGGGGACATTCATGTGAAAGGCATCAGTGAGCGTCATGGAAAGGTTGGTAGTTCAACTACAGGTCGGGACGTAAAGGTGAGGCTCTGACGCGTCTCCTCCTCCAGGTTCGGACGTTCTTCGTGAGCAGTCGGGACGAGCGGTCCAGCTTCGTGGAGCGCGGCGGTGGGCGGGGCTTCAGCATGAACAGGAACACGCTGGGCGCGGTGGTCTACAGCCTGGTGCAGGCCAGGAAGAGGGAGAGGCTGAGGGAGGAGAACGGAGGCTTCCACCTGGTCGAAGCCTCGTGATTTTCAAAATAAAAGCCTTCCTGTGACAGATCTCAACAGAGCATTGAAGGCAGATTTTCACAAATAAAACCCAAAGAAATGTTCAGACTGATGCTTTTGACTCTTTACCTCAAAGTTCTTCTTCTGTTCTGACAAACTGGGGCCAACAAGCTGATCCTTCCTGACCCAACTTGACTTGACTAACTGGACCCGACCTCCAGACGAAGCCATAAAGACACGTTACTCAGTGTTAGGTTATTTTTTTCTGTTGGAAGGAACTATAGCGCTGAAATGTAAATGTTTGGAGGTTATTGTTGTATTTTTGTATCATTTTAATTCCCAAAATGTAAAATAAAATTATGTAAAAGGTGTAAGGGAATTTATTGGGAGTGGAGTTCCTCAAGGCTATGTGTTCGGTCCCCTGCTGTAGCTCTGCTCAGTTAAAGGTTTCACATTAAAACGCCGCGTGCCGCTGCATCATCTTCATGGTAACCAACAGCAGAGTATTTGTGGATGTTCCTGAGCTCTTGAGGGCTAATCGAATCGATTTGTCGTGAATCACATGACGCTCAGAGCGAGGAGACGCTGATGTGAGTCAGGATCCAAACAGGATCCGATCCTTACTGCTAAGAAAGAAAAGAATATTAAAGATNCAGACCCATCAGCAGGGATTATGAACACATGATTTTAGGTTGAGGTTTACACACAGGATCATGTTTTATGAAATTAGAATATTTACATATTTACTCTGATTATTTTTGTCTAGTATTGAATTAATTTGATGATCAGAAACTTTTAAGTTGAATAAAAAGCAAAAACTAAAGAAATTTGAAAGAATTAAAATACTTTCTTACATTTCTGTATGAATATTTCACTTATTGATAATAAGAGGTGTGAATGAATGTGTGTCTTTAGTTTATGGATGTAAACTGTTGATGGATTTGAATAATATTTTATGATTTCTATATTTTTTTCTGCGTATTGAAAGTTTTATAGTATTTTTATGATTAATAATCGTCGTTTTTACTCTTCATGTCTGCAGCACGTGACCTCACCCCTCTAAACACGTTACCTCAGCTATACTGTACTGACCTTTGACCCGCAGCTGTGAATAATTAGCCTGTAGAGGCATGCAATAAGTTTATGATCAAAGTTCTGACTGTGGCGGGTCGTCGGCCGACTGCAGCGTCGCTTCTCCTCACATGACTGGAACAGAACCGACTCCCGTTGGACGGCAGGTTCTGGGAGGATGAAGAGGAGGGGCCTTCCTCTGAAGGAGCTTCATTAGCACCAGCAGGATGGAGACCAGCAGGAGCAGAACCATGGCCGACTCTCAGAACCGGACTGGCTCTGATGAGCTCATCTTCTTCGTGAATGGAAGGAAGGTAAGACGGGTTGGTTCTGGTTCTGGTGGAACTCAGGAGGTCAGTCTGATGGATTCCATGCTGCATGTTGATCCACTGATACCAGGTTTGGTTCTACTGACCCAAGAAAATATTAATTAATCATCTGCAGTTTGGAAAAAACAAAAAATATTCAGAAAGGATTTTGATCTGATAAATCAGCTGGTTCTGGTTTCAGACCCAATCCGTCCTTTACTGAGGCTCTAGTTTAGTTTAGTTTATTGAAATACAATTTTTAATTTCTAATTTATTTTATCTAAATTTATTTATTAGTCATATTGAATTGAATTTTAGTTTTTTGTCAGGATCTGTGTTTCTGTGTGTTTATTTTTGAGTTTTCTGTGTAGTCCTGTTCCCTGTGAGTCCTGTCTCTGCGTTTTCCCCGTTAATTGTCTCCCAGGTGTGTCTCGTTCTCTTGATTACCTCTTGTGTATTTAGTCCCCTCTGTTGTCTCTGTTCCTCGTCGGGTCCTTGTCATATGTCGTTTGTCTGTGCCAGTCGTACTGTTGAAGTCCTGGTCAGCTCAACTCTTCGTGTCAGTCCTTGTGTTTAGTCAGTTGCTACCGGTGCTGAGCCTCCGAGTT
>CAEGAF010178669.1:0-81821 GCA_903067075.1 Micropoecilia bifurca | reverse complement strand
TCTCTGTGTTGTCCTGCGACAGACTGGCGACCTGTCCAGGACGTACCCTGCCTCTCGCCCGGAACGCCAGCTGGAGAGGAACCAGCAACTCCCGACCCCATTAAGGGATAAAGGGTGTAAGAAAATGGATGGATGGATAAAGGCTCTCACATTCACATGGGCACTTCACGCAGTGATCACATCGAACTCTTTGGGATGCAACACAGGCTGATAGGGCTGAGAGTCGGCGCCATTTAGTGGACAAAATGGAGTCAAATTTTGAAGAGATTGGAACATCTAAAAACGGAAGGTCAGAGGACAAAAAGTACATTGGAGGAAAGATCTTATACCCGGAGTATGGGCGAGGCGTGGAGTCGAGCTACGTGGAATTGTGGGAAATAAAGGAATTTCTCCTGAGAAATGTAGGAATCAGTTTTCTTGGTTACAAACTCTCAGCCAACCACGTGTGGAATGAATCCCACTGGGATTGTGGGAGCTGACATCAACCTGGCCAGTCAGGTTGATGTCAGGAGTGAAGTGGATGGATGGCGCAGCATGAGACTGCATGGTGTCATCATTGATGCTCTAGTCATAGTTGTGTAGATTCTGTGGTGCATATGCAGTGTGGAAGCTCTGGAGTTAATCCCCAAATTTATTCAGGATGTCCAAATAAATCAGTGGCAGTCCTGCTTATGTGGAAATGAAATTGTTTATGTCAGTCGTGTTGCTGGAACAGAGCGTTATAACATTCTGCATCAATGAAATGAAAAGTCAGGAAAGTCATGGTGTGTAATGAGTTTTAGAAAGAAGCTGAGAATCCATCGACCAGCCCTGGTTCTGATCCAGATTCTGGATCAGAACCGTCAGATTCTGCATCGTTTGCCCTTATGGACAAGTGATGCTAATTAGCTTCAGGCCTGTTGTGTTGCAAATGCAGCCAGGATAGATATTAAAAATGTTGGTTGATCCAAATGCCTCCCATACTGAGGATGCTATTAGAAGAGGTTTGGTACCAACTAGTGGTCGGAATGTGAACTACACCTGGTTAATGGACGTGTAGGTACACAAAATAACAAAAGTAATATATTTTCTTGTACAATTGGACATTAATTCAGGAATTGAAGGGTTAAAACCTTTGTCTATTTTTTATGTAGAGTTCCTGCAAGTGTTTTGCTAAGTTTTTCCTTAACGTGTTTTGCATTCATTGTTAATTTTTTTTCTGGAGCGAAGTTTGGTTGGACCTGGTCCAGAACCAACAACCTGAGTGACCTTCTAGCCAAAGCAGTATCTGTTTTTGAGGATATTTCCCTCATGTCACAACCAAATGAGCAACAATCCACATGGTCAGTCCTACCTTTGGTGATAAAAGCTGATGGGTCCAGGAAGCTGAGATTTGAAATTCTGATAATTAAATTCCTGTTTTCATTCCCGTCTCAGATGAACGTAAAATTAGGATGCAATTCTCCTTCTGCAGAGAGAGCAGAAGTCTTGCACAAACCTAGACATCATGTATTAGTTAATGATACAATAAATATGTCGGTTTATCTTCAATTAAATTGCTCCTTTCACTGTTGTTCCTTAACCAAATCCCTAAAACAAAATAAAGAAATTATTCTTTTATCTGATAAAAAATCCCTGAAAAGAGAGTGAAGTGTAAAGGAAACGTTTTAAAAGTAAGACTCAGCTGGTGTGGAAGTGAGGAGGTGGACAAATAATGTCAAAAATGAAGCTGCCAGGGAGGATGAAAAGAGGAAATAACAGAGAAAATTCATGAATGCAGTGCAGTGGTGGAGGAAAAGGCTGGGCAGAAGGCAGAAGATCCTCTGTGAGCTGCTGAATGAAGAAACTTTTAACTATGTGCTGAAATAAAGAAAAAGGGAGCGAGGAGGTGAAAGCTGCCGATGTAAACCCTTTGACTTATTGTCGCTCAAGGCTGGCTTTCTCAGAAGCGGCAGAGAAAATGACACAGTTCTGGTGATTGAAAAATAAAAGCCAGGCCTCTGTTGATAGTGACTGAGCTGAAAATTGAAAGAGACAAACCAAAAATGATGGAAACGTATCTGATGAAAGGGATGTTTATCCCTCATGTGTCGCTTCGGTGGGAAAATCAAAGGATGGAAAATAAACCAAACCACAAAAAGAGAGAGATCCAACTCCAGCAACAATGTTCAAGTTAGCCAAAAACTGATTAAACTTTCCTTCAATGAAAAACAAGCAGAACTGAATCCCATTAGCTCACCCTTATAGCACAATACCTGAGAGCCAGCTGTTTGTGTTGTTCACCCCACTCCAATCCTTTGTGGTTCAGAAATGGATTTGCTTTTAAAGACAGCAGGCTCTTTTGAGAAAAAACTCACTAGACCCGGCTAAAATGGTGCAGGTAGGTGTGGAGTTTTTGTTCAGAGGTGAGAAAGAAGGTTTTGGCAGCCTCTGAATCATTGATATTGATCGAGCATCTCACAAACCCCCTTATACACGTCTTATCAATTAACAAACCAAGGCTTTTGTCTTTGCTTTCTGTTCATTTTAAGGAGGCAATCGTGCTTTGGACAAGCATCTTATTTAGAACCTTCCCAGAAATAACATCTGTTGCTGCTCGTGCTCTTTGAGCGACGCTCCCTTCGTTCCCTGATCAATGGCGGTCTGAGCCGCTCATCGATCCGTCTGGGTCAAGTTCTGGGACTGCTGTCTTCATGTCCACAGAGGGCGGAAAGGGGACACGGGTCAGGGTGACGGTTAGTCGCAGTCAGAGGTTAATATGAGCTATGAAAACATGACATACTGGATCGTTTTATGACTGAGGGTTTTGATCAGGAGGGGGCAGTACTGAGCATGAGAAGCATGCAGAGATCTGAGGAACCTCAACCAACCTTTACGCCCTGTGCAAAAACATCAAGTTGATGTTTTATAAAAAAATATCAATTTATATTTATCTGTACTATCTGTAATGTCAATATTTAAAAGAAATCATATATGGCTTTTTAAACCATCCAGAAAGTTAAACAGAAGGACACAATTTAGAAATGTTTTACAAAAATAAAAAAGCGGGTTTTCAAATTATATTTGTTAAAACCGTCACCATGACATGACAGCAGAATATGAGACAGATAATCTCTGAAAAATTGATCTCCTGCCTTCTGAGACAAAACACAGCTCCTGATCAAAATCAGCCAATCAGAGGTAGGAAGAGGCTCTGAGCGCTGTAAATCATTCTCAAGTAGATGCTGCTCAATGCGCTAATGGTGGACAATAACCGCTTATCCGCTGTCATCTGTGGTCATGCTAACTAACTTTAGCATCTCTGCTATCGGGAGCAACAGACTAAAAGGGTTACAAGAGGGGGAATGAGCAGCGCCACATGGAGGATGATTGACAACACTAAGACCCTCCTGGTGAAGCTGATTGGTTGGTTTTAGTTAGCACTGGGAGAAGGCAGATTATCGGTCTCATACCAAACTGTCATGACACCGTGACATTAAAGAGAATATATTTTTAATAAAAGTTGCATTAATGATGATAATGTGTCAGAAGAATATGTGGCTGCTTATTGGATTTTTATTCAAATGTAAAACATTTAAAAACAACAAATTTCCCCTAGCATACCAAAATCATTCTTACTTCGGGATTGTAAAACAAATCTGTGGAGATCACAGCAGTTAATGCCACAGCGACAGCAAAAACACAAACTGCAGCTTGGGGTTTTACTTTTTTAGTTTTAGAAAATGTTATTAAATTAAATAATTAATTATTGTCTTTCAGCTTTACCCAATCATGTTTACTCTGAATAATTATCTGCAGCAGCTTCTTCGTTTCCTGTTTATCTACCACAAGTTAAAGACACTCCGATTATGTAGAAAAATTCAACTTTAAGATTCTTCCAGACTCTGATGCATAACTACTGAATATGTCTCACAATAAAAATTGTCTCAAGGCATTTCAATTCAATTTTACATCAAATAGCACAGTATGCTATTGTATAATTTTCTTTTGTCAATTAAGCAATAAGACTAATAGGTGAGAACATATTTCTTGGTGTAAAACTAAAGAAAAAATGCAATGTCCTACTGTACCTCGATGCAGCAGCACTGAAGATGTGATTTTCATTTAATATTGAGGATTGGTTGGAGCTTTTTAGTTTAATATCACAGTCTAACACTAATTATTTAGGGTTAAAAGGTAAATGCTTGAGTAGAAATACAAGTGAAAAGGAAAAAACAGCTTTGAAGTTTCAAAACAGTCAATATCTTTCTTATTTTGAGATAAAATTTTAGTCTCCACAACTTATTAAGTTACTAAATGTTAACTCCACTTCAATAAAACAAATTTGGAAGCATTTACCGGAGGTTTTTGAGAGTTGTGCTTATTTTAGCTTTGAGCGGTTTGCTTCAAGCAGAGATAAGAAGCTTACCACCAGAGTCGAGTGGCTTCACTTCACTCCAACTTTTCTTTACTAGATTTTTTTTCTTAACTTGTATTTTTCAGCTCCACCTGACTCTGACACAAGTGGCCTTTTTAGTCAGTTTACCAGTTTGTCCAGGAATCACAGAGACTTTAAACAACTTTTCTCACTTCCTGCTGTGTTAAAGGAGCTTTTTTTGTGAAACTACATGTGACCACTTCCCTCTGACCTTTTGTGAGGATGAAAAACACAATCGTTTCTTCACTTCAAAGACCTTCAACAAGACAAACTGATGAGCCAAAACAATATGCTGCCTTTTCTTCCACTTCCTTTGAGCTCTCTGACGCTTTCTACTCCACTCTGTTGGCATCCAAGTTTTTAAAATAAATCTTTAGGAAGTTTAAATTTACACAGATGTTTACTTTCTAGAGATGAATTACAGATTTTGAGAAAGAAACTGGCTCTTACAGGAAATCTGTGTTGTTTTGCTGTTTCTATTAATTGTTTATTTAGGATGATTCCAGTAAAAGTGTAATAAAAAATTGTGTTAAAACGTTTATTTGATGTGGTAAATACTACCAACCAGGTGAACTTTGTACATCCTTGAGGTCTTGAACTGATCCGAGCTTTAGAACCTTGAAGAAAATTGGTGTATTTTATAGCCAATGTACTTATAAACTTTGATTTTATGTAAAGAATCGCTCCTTACTACCACAAAGTGCTCCTGTTGTTGAACCGCTGTGCAGGTTGTTCGGCTGCATCTGTACTTTATTTTCCTCTAATGACTCACAGCTTCAGGGAACAAGAGTGCTGCACAATTATTATGTTCCCGCTTCATATTTTTCTGGCCATGCATAAGGAGTGTTTCATAAAGCTCTTTAGGAGGAGTGGGCATCGGGGTTCTGTGCCCTGAATGAATCACAGAGTGATTCCAGTGTTAACATTGTCAACCGTTTCAAAGGTTCAGTGAAGTTTATATTCAGAGGCCAAAACAATTCAGGGAATCATCCTGACTTTACTTCCTGCCCCTCTGACACGTGTCTCCACCATCCTGCGTGTGTTTTCTGGAAGCTTCCATATCAACGAGAGTTGAAGGAATGTTGATATTTAAATAAAGCAAACTCATTTTTTTGGTAATTTATTAGGTGTGAAATTGATTGTCCTTTTAGATCTCTAGATGACCTGCAGAGCAGTGGATAAACTGAAGGAGTTATAGTCAGATGTTGTTATCAAAGTGGCATTTTACTCTAATTTTTCAATTAGGATAATGGAGCGCAGCTCTTTCTAAACATGGATATGAGCAGAGCTGCAGCAGCTGAGACAGAGAGAAGAACAAAGAGCATCTTCAGTTCTTAACTCTCCTGTGTTTGTCTTGATTTTTCTGGTAAGGAGGTTTGGATATGGCAAACCGTAAAATGTTTACAGAGGTCCTTCAATAAATGTACATATAATGACCTGTATTTAAAATTAAAACATGAATAACTGTTAAAAATGAAACATCCTGTCAGTCTCTAGCTGTTGTTTTTTGCCTTGCAGGATCTTGCAGGTCAGAGATCCAGGAGAGAAACCAAACCAAGACATCTATCTTTTTATTTCCTCATGGGGGATCCAAGGACTAGCAGGTCTGGTTCTTGTCCAGTCAGTCCTTCTTGTGCAAAAGGCCTTTTAAAGCTTTGAGGGATTCTGAGCAGAAACATGGGATTTGAGATAAAAAATGAAAATAAAAGTAACTCTCAAGAACTTAACTTACCTAAACTAAGCCAGGATTAAGGAGATCTAAGAAAATGTGTTTTAAAATAAGTATTTTTATACATTATTATGTATTGTAGCTATTGAATTTCATCTGGCCGTTTTTATGTAACATTCAAACTGTAAAATTCACCCTATTAATTCCAGGCAGAACTGTATAAAATCAAATGTGAAATAACTTTTTTGTTATCAAATATTTCATAAAAAGCAGAGTTGTTTATGAAGAGAGCATGTCTTCTGTGTTTATTCGGTGAGAAAAAGGCCAGAAAAGCTGCGGCTGATGAGCTTTTCCATTCGGCCTCCTCCCCAGCTCCCAGCTCGGCTGATCGGGTTTCTGCTCATCTGCATGAGCCTCTCCAAAGGCCTCTGGTGTCCACAGCCTGCTTGCTAATGAGGGGCA
The DNA here is from genome assembly GCA_903067075.1 of Micropoecilia bifurca. NCBI lineage: Eukaryota > Metazoa > Chordata > Actinopteri > Cyprinodontiformes > Poeciliidae > Micropoecilia > Micropoecilia bifurca. The sequence continues at coordinate 75,294 of CAEGAF010178669.1, read as the reverse complement.
GAGACGGACGATCCGGTTACACACCCTGATCAAGCTTTTACTCCAGCCCACTCCAGCCATCGATTCTCAGTTTAGCCCAACAATCTGCACATATAACCATGGTTACATTCACATTACGAACCAAAACTGGAGCGACTCTCGTAGTGATGCTCTGCCTTCATCAAACACCTCCAGCCAACTTTAACATTTGATGCCATCATAGACTTATTAGCTGAACAGACTGGGCCAGTCACACATGGAAACTAGTGTGAGGGCTGGAGGGGTGTAAATAAATATGAGAAGAGAAGGGATGAAGAATTTGAGATGGCTGCACCCGACAGTTTTTCTTTCTTTGTGGTGTATTGATCAGGGAGGGGAGGACCGCGTCTGCTGAGAGTCCGGGGTGTTCAGATTCAGAGATAAAGACATTAAAATATGTTTGGCAAACAGAGTCTTTGTATCTTGTTCCATCTGAATGTACAAATCTGACAAAACATTAATACTGATGCTAAAAATTAACTTTTCATTTAACTTTTATTTTGCTTATGTTGTGAAGTGAAGTGCTGGAAAAATCGCTTGTTGAAGCTCAAATAGCCAGTAAATGCCTGTCATGTTGAAAAATGTCCTAAATTTGGTTGTAGTGCAACATGAAGTCCTTAGATAACCCCAGTGTATTTTTTTTAAAAACTGAAACTGGTGCTGTCTTTGCTCCAAACCTTAACAGGGTTGCAACAAGATTAAAGAGATATAAAACCAGTTAAACTGCACAAAGTGAATCATTTCAATTGTAGTTGTCTTTCAAAGATGAGTATTACTAGAAATAACCTTTTTTGAGTTTTCCATCATGTTGTAATATCATAAAAACATACCTGGGGAGTTAAAGGTGCTCGATTTCAACATTTACTTTTATCTGTCAAACATATTGAGTATGATATTAGCTATCTTTATGCATATCTAGATTTTATTCCCTTATTCATCTGTTGGCACTTTTCCTCATGTCTGTTATTTTTTGTGATCGGTATCATTTTTATGAATGTTGCATTGTGGATAGATTAAAAATATATATAGTTAAACCCATTAAGGAATTAACTTTTCTTAGGCGCTTTTCTTCATTTACTTAATTTCATGCTACCTGCTCTGTTATATATGTTATGTCATTAGAGTATTAATATGAATGAAAAGTGATCATATCTGCTTGTAATTCAGAGATGACTTTGATTTTGGACTTTCTGAGTAATGGAAAATTATTTAGTTTAATAAGGAAAACCTCAAAACTGGGAGTGTTACAAAAACTCCCTTCTTTCAACAATAGGTAATCTTCACCACAAAGTAGGACAATAGAAACCATAATGACTGGAACTGGTAATTCAAATGATTTGCAACAATTAATCAGAAAAGTTTGTGCTTTCAAACAATATCTAATTTGTTAGGTTTGTTATTCCTGCCCATTAAGGGCCTGGAATTTCTTTTTAGCCAATATTTAGTTGTTTCAATCAGTTTACAATCTAAAAATAAGAACTAATTAGAGCAGAGAGGATAAAAACCCTTGTAGTTCCTAAAAAATGAGCAGATTATTAAGCTTTTTCAATTGAAAGATTTTACAAAGGAGCACAGAGGACAAACTATCATCTTCATGATATACAGTAAGTGCCCATTATGCAGCAGGGCCACATGCCTCTTATGGACCACTAAAAAATAAGATAGAAAAAAGAATTCAAGACCAACTGAAACGGGGTAATTTAGTTGAAATTATGAGTTCATAGAAATGGCTCACTCAACCTTGCAGCGGCTCGACCAAGGCTTCCACTTTCCAAAACAGAAAAATAAAAAAGGACATCCTTTAAAACTAAATGAGGGAAGCAGCTTATTGGTATACATGCAACACTCTAAACTTTAATGTAGCTGCATAAAACTTATTGAAAATTAAGGTCAATAAAGATGCATAAAACACTGCAGAAATCTTGAAGGAACAAAAACAGAACTGAAGCTGTTTGGGTTGAGCAACACAAGTTTCTTGTTCTTGTTGTTTTGCTCTCAGATTCTGTTAAATGAGGGAAATTTTCTCACAATAAATATATAACAGTGAACTATTATTTATGTTGTAGTGAAGTGAAAATAAATTGGCACGAAGAAGGAGAATGGTTGGTGCTTAATTGTATTGACTCATATGGAAAGTTTGGTGGAGGGATGATCAGTGTGGGGCTTTTTTCTGGACTTTGACTCCTTATTTCACATGAAAGGAACTCCTGATTCTACAGCACAGAGAGTTTGAACATGTTTTGCTCACAGCTTTGCTTCGTCTGCAGATGTTGCATCTCTTTCTGGACCAGCTGCACAAAGCAAACTCCAAAAACACATAAATCAGCTTGATGTTGAGGAGCTGAAATGTCTGCAAGGATTCCTGACGTTAACCAGAAACAACTACTTCAGGACGAATCACAGGAAAACACGTCTGTCGGTCTAATGCACCCAAATATAGGTAAGACTGAAACAACTCTTGCACAAATTATGTCTTAAGATTCCTGTATATTTAGTATTAATCAGTCATTGAAAATAATTGCTTTTTGTAATCGATTACAAAAAGCAATTTTGTAATATTTTTTCTTTATTTCAGTTTAATTGTTTTATGTTTCTTGTGGTTTTCTGCATAAGATTTATTTTATTTACACACTCAGAGTTACAGTAAAATTCAATTTTAACTAAATTAATTACCATTAAAACAAGAGAAGTGATAAAAAGCTGAAATATGATTCAAGATATTAAAAAAATAATGTAAGCTAATTAATTTCTGTCAGTTGTAAAACAAAACATATTTATAGTTCTGCTCATAAAAACAATTGCTTAATGAATATTTGGCATTAAATCAATTTTCTCAGAACATTTTTGCTCTTTTAATTAAAGATAAATCATCATTCATGGAACATTTATTACTTTTGTCATAGTTATTGTTAAATCTATCTTTTACACATTGTTGCACATTATTCTATTGCTGTTCTGTTAGTGTGTCAATGTACAGCTAACAAACTGCAGGCAGAAGCAAAACATGGTACATACAAAAAAAAAACCTGAGCGATGTGCATTTACCAATTCATGTCTAAAAGCCTTTCCTTGTACTTGATCCAAAAGAGCTTTTACTCACCCGTTTGTTCTCTTCTTGGACTTCCTCCCTCCACCTCTGTCCCCCCGCCGCTCTTCCCTTCATCCTTCATTCCCTTCAATGCTGGGTTTAAATATGAAACTGATTGATTATTGTTTAAGGATCTGACAGGAGTGCAGCCTCTCATAGTCTTCCTGTCCGCATGAGCACAGCCTCTTAATGTGGCCCCTCTCTGCAGATACAAATGTTATATATGTTGATTTAAAAGAAAACAGGGGGAAAGCACTTAAGAATAGTATCCTTTAGTTTAGTTTATTGATTTATTTCCAACATGAGTTCATACAGAAGTAGGATGGATACAAAGAGGGTTTTAATAAGTAGACTGGACTGGCAGTGGAAGAAATAAATAAAACATTTTTAGATCCATTCTGGCTGGAGCTGATACCCCAAAACAGAAATAATGTACATTTCAATTACTCACATTCATGCAAGATGTTTTTTTTCTGAATTAAATCTTTTTCAAGTAAATTTTTATTTTGAAAAACAGCAACAATAATGAATTTTGGGAAGTGTAAATTATTCAGAAATCAGTCCTGCAACAGCAACAAAAGGGACATTAGAAATATGAACATTGCAAACTAAACATGAAATAATTAATACAAGATTTTTTAAAAGCCACTGAAGTTCAAAGTAAATTTTACTCCAACATGCCTGATATAAATATTTCACAAACATGCAGTCAAATACATGTTTATGCAAATTTACTTTCCTAATTTCTAACTTTTTTATCCCTCACTGGTTATGCTGTTTTCAAATCAAAAGTAAATACAATCCAGATTTCTCTTTCAGTCTCCAGCCCATGCTTCATAAATTCAGTTTAAAAACTTTACTTTAAATTCAAAACTAACATTTTTTACGCTGCTCACAGTAACGTATTTGCAGAAACTGTAAAAATGACACAACGGTTTTCTCATTGTCTGGTAGTAATTATAAGAAATCAGTCAGGATTATCAAAGTTTTTACTAGTTTATAAATTCCAGAATAATGAGAAAGAAAACTTCAAATGTGGAAATTTAAATATTCCTCCTCTGAATTTGAGTCAAACTATTAGTTTCGAGAGACAGAAGATATGTGGAGCTTCGTCAAACATGGTAAACTTCCTCTGCTTTTCTTTGCTAGTTTATGTTGGTTTCTCTGCATCTTCATCGTCGTGTTTTAGGTGATTGTGTTCATGTTGTTTCACTGAGTCCTTAAATGGCTCCTCGGGGGAAAAATGCCTTCTATTGAATGCAATTAAAATACCGACTTTGTTGGTTTTAATATACTTTGTAGTTAATTTAATGCTATTCTTTGTATCGTTTGCACTTGAACTTTAAATTCCTGACTCATCTGTGGAGATGAAACTCATCTACTTCACATTTTGGATAATGTTCTCAGCTTGGAAACTTCCTCTAGTTTCTTCCAAACATAGCTGTCTGTGGACATTATGAACAAACACTTCAATTTTTATCTTAATCAGACCACAGGATGTGCTTCCAGAAATGAAGGTATTTGTCTCCAAGTGCATTTGCAAACTGTTCTCTGTTCTTTTTTCATGTTGCTTTTGGAGGAATGGCCTCTTCCTCTGAGTGGCCTTTCAGTCCATGTTTTGTTTCACTGTGTGTGTGTGTGTGTGTGTGTGTGTGTGTGTGTGTGTGTGTGTGTGTGTGTGTGTGTGTGTGTGTGTGTGTGTGTAACGCTTCTCTGTTACCAGCTTCAGCAGATAAAAAAAAAAATCACACAAAAACCATCTAAATGTTATCAAAAATGTCTAGAAACACTTCTGTATCTAAGTATTAACAAGTAATGGTTTGAGTTTGTTGGCATTTGAGGAAGAGTTTATCTATAGGAGACATTAAGATGATGAAGTCGACACAGCAGGATGTCTGTTCCCTCTGGGTGGATTAATAACCAGTGTATTTATCTTTGACCTGATGGGGGCGGAAGCTGATTTGACAGCCAAGTGTTGCATTTAACCCCTGCTGGGTCCATCAATCAACACAGATCATAAAAACAGTAATCCAGTTAAAAACCCAGAGACATACGAGACCGTGCTCATCTGTCAAATGTCCACAGATTTCAAACGAAAACAGGATGAATGTTACGGCTTGAGGGAAAATAGATTGTTGTTAAATTAATGGTATGGATTATGTTATGGATTGTGGCTTAATGAAAATCACAAATCAAATACTGGAGCTTTCTTCACCACATGTGCTGCAATATGTTTCTTTATGTCTGTGGACATGGAAACAAAGACTTTGTGTGGGCAGTAAACATAATTTCTCTGATTGGTTATTGTTTTATCAAGGCTTACTCCGTCTCCCACCTCAATGGAGTGCGACTAAATTTATCCCCCTCTCATTCTGCTGAATCTGTTTCTGGAAGGCTGGAGGTGAAAAAGGTTCAAACTCAGGATAATGACAGCAACAGGAGATAGAAAAGAAATACTTGCAGATAAATTATCTTACCATCAGCTGGTACAATTTAGGCTTTTTGCATTCTTCAATAGTTCTGTTAGTGTTCATTAGTCTTTGGCAATTTGTCTTTTGAGACACTTTGTTCTTTTATAAGGGAGACATAAGATGTAAATTCACCAGTTTTTAAAAAAATGCATTTAGTCAGACAAACAAACCAGCAGTTCCTCAGGAATGTTTCTCAAGCTATAACAGCTATTTTTAAAATTATTTTTTGAAGTCATTCCAGTAGCATCAGTCACTCCTACTGAAGCATTGGTATATAGCACTATGAAAAAGTATTTACTCTCTCAAATTATTTACATCCCAGAGTTTTCTTCAGTTTTTGTTTTTTTTTCAACTGAAAGTTTTCAGATCAATCAGATTTTGTCCTTCCTTAAAAATAAAAATAATAGTTTTCAATTATGATTTTCTTTAGAAAGAAAAAAAAAGTCTGAATGACTTTCCTCCCATCTCTTCTGAATCAACAACCTAAATTGGCGATAATACATAAGACAAAACTTTTAATATGATCTGCTGGGTTCTTTCTGGTGTCAAACACAAAGAAACTCTTTCAAACTGAGTTTAATCAGAGCTGATGTCCATCGACAGACTTCCAGTTCAAGCTGAACTCTGTGGAGCTGCTGATGTCCATGGTGCTGGAAGCTCAACGTAACCCGCTTATGATCAAACACATAATTATTCAAAAATGCTGCAGTGGAATAATACAACAGTTAAAAAATGTTGTTTGTTTGAAGATCTTTCTGTGTTACTGAACAAAGAGCCTGGGCTGAAATAAATCTTGTAATAAACCATCCATATGGCTGCAAAGTTTCATTGTGATTGATAGCTTAGATGTAAAGATCTTCACTGTTTTTGCCGACTCTCATGTTGCTCCATCGCTCTCTGCTGCCTGCTGATTGCTGCCACCGCCTACATCAGCTCCTCGTCTGTAGTCAAGCTCTGCCGCAGCCTTTTAGCATCCATGTCTGATATCCTGATGTTGTACCTGATCTGTTTTCTGTTTTCACCTTTGCATGCTCCCTGACTGCTTTAATTAATTGGATTTACGTTTATTTGACAGGAACAGACACACATCGACAGACAAACTGAACAATACAGTATTAGCAAAAGCTAATTAGAAGCACTTGTTCCTAGATGGGCTTTTGAAACAGTACTAGTAGAAAGAGAAATAATAATTTAAAGTAATGCAAAATATATACACACAATCATGCATATAAAACAAAGACACATAAAAACATTAGGTATGGATTTGACTGCCTTTTCTATCATGTTCCTGGAATCACTGTCTCTCAGATTTTGGAGTTGCTCTGCGTCAAAATCTGATCTGGTTTCTTGTTGGTGAAACCAGATCATTGTGGCGGTGAACCAGCTACCAACATTTCCATGACATCATCACCCCTGGTCTGCAGCACACAGATATGTGTAGTTATGATTTTAATGAGGACACTTGACAAAATGTAAAGTCTGTTCCTGATTTTCACAACTGTTGACTATAACATGGTTTTATGATGTAAAGCACAATGTTAGGGAAATGTGCTATGAAAATGAACTTGATCGATTGATTGTCCTGTTCTGTTGAAACAATCTCCAGAAAACAGACACTTTTCTCTCTTTCTTTGTTTAAACTCCAAGAAATTCAGTCACTGAAGGTCTGACTCTCTGAAGAAACCACCTCTGCCAGGAAAACCACCACTTCCTTCACATTCCTGCCAGTCACTCACTCACCATTCTGTCTCTTTTACAGTCTTCTCAGAAAGCCACCCACAAGAAGCAGATTTGTTCCTGTTTACACATTCATACTGTTGAAAATAAAACATTTTATTCTGCTGGATACGTTTGGCTCAACCAAAATGCAGACAGGAAAAGGAAAGAGAAGTGTAAAAACTTACAAACAGATTAAAGAGAAGGGTAACAGGACAGGATGTCATGGATTTAAAACGAAATGCAGAGCAAGGAGTCAGTGAACAACAAAAGGCTTAAATATACTGAGGAGGGAGAGGAAATGACAAAGAAACCAGAAGAGCTAATTACAGGTGAGTGGAAGCAGCAGAGGTGGAGCAGCTTGGGCCAAATGAGGAGATGATGAACAGCTGGGAGAGATACGCAGAGTAGCAGGCCAAAGGTGAAGTGAAAGACAAACAAGCCAAGAATATGAAAAGAAAAAATAATCTAAGGAAACAAATCAAAAGTACAAACAATGATACTAAAGGAATTGACACACAATGGTAAGAAATAATAAAAAACAATAAAGAAATAATCACAACAGAAACATAAAGTAAAAGTTCAAACACTTGTAAATTATGACATTTCAGTGTCTAGAAACAGGAAGAAAACCTAGAATTAGGCCAAATTTTCACTGTTGCATTATGGATAAGCTTTATATAATTTTAATGCATTAATAATATTTTAATAATTTGATTAAGTTGATAGATATTATTATTATTGTCTCTTGGACCACTTAGGGCCTTCTCTGAAATCCCTGACCCATTTCTCTGGCCTTGTAAAAACCTTAAGACAAATTTATAAATCAGCTAACATGTGTTAAATAAATAAGTGCAGTAAGTTACCCAACGTAGCTGGAATACATGCGAGGAACATAAGTACCCTCAGGTAATTTATCCTGCTTTTATTGCATGTTGTTTGCATGTGCTTGTTTTGCATAGTGTGTTGCTTCCCATGCTGTTTTTTCTGCTTCAATCTGCTGAGCTTCAGCTCTCACACACTTTCCCTGTGAATGAGTGCCTTGTCCCTCCATCATATCTGCTGAGCTAAGACCGAGGAAGAAGGAGGCGTAAAAGGAAACGTAATTAAGCCCGCAGATAATTTCGATGACAGCAGCAAAAACGGGGATTCGGCTTATGGTCAGTAATTGTGGTCGGGACACTTTGACCCCTGCTCATGTGCAGAGTGACTAAGAGGGATGAGGGTGGGGCACAGTTTGTGTCCCAGGGGAGGAAACCAGCTCTGATCATACAGAGAGCATATGTGAGATGGACAGTAGCGTGTCTCTGCAGCACATTGATAGTTGCAATTGACAGATGGTCAGTGAAGGCATGCAGAGTTCAAATATCAATGTGGAACGGAGATTTATTGAAATCAAATAAAATATAGAATGAAAGCGTAATTTAGAAGAGGTTTCCAAATGGACTCGTCTCAACTCGTTCTAGTTAACAGCTCACTGTAAGGATCCCATAGGAGCTAACTAGGTTCATTCCTGGGGATTTAAAAAGGACTTCATGGGTAACCTCACATACGTAACCCAGTAATTACTCTGTTTTTAATGCCATTGGTGTCTTATTAGAAATTTCCAGCGCTAGGCACACTCGTGCTAATACACTGATGTGCTAATAATGGAGCTAACTTTCTGGTTAGCACGTCAACATTTTAACTAATTTTAAAACAGTTCATCACACTTTTCATCAGTTGCGCAATTTCAAATATTAAGTGATTGAGTAGCCTTTTCATGAAATACTTTTTTTTTTTTTTTTACTCTTATTTGAGTAAATTCTTGGATGGATACTTTTTACTGTTGCTGTTCAGTAAAGACATGTTAAGGTAGTGATACTCTTTCTTGAGTGAAAGTTTGGGCTCTCTACCCCAAAAATGCGTTACGGAGAGGGAAAACATTTATAAGTAGCAGAACCAGTCACACTATTAAAAAAAAAAAAAGTGTGACTTGAAGTCTGGTACTTCCTGTTTCACTGAAGTCCAGTTCAGGAGTTTTAGTCTGAACTGAATCCGTCATGTTTTCTCTGTTCGCTCTTGAATTGTTGTCTCTTCTTTTGTCTTGGTACTGGCTCCTTGTCCATCTTCTTTGTTTTCAGTTTCTTTCTGTTTTATCGATTCACTACACTGCTGCCAGTTTTTTTTTTTCAAATCTGCCTTTTCAATCAACTCTGTGTTGGAGTTCTCCACCTTCGCTGGGCCACATTCAGCTCTGATCAGGTTGGATTGCTTTCTTATAATTTACAGTAGTAACGCTCGTATATCAGGCCTCAGGGCTTCCAGCAAATGAAGTCTGGTGAGTGTGGATTGTATGTGTTCAGTGATTGCACATGATGATAAAGACAGAAGTGCTTCCCTTTTCTTTTTAAGTTTATTTGTATGGCACATTTCAGCAGCAAGGCATTGCAAAGTGCTTTACATCATGAAAACATGAATGGAAATGGCAATTCCATTAGCACTTGACAAATGGCATTTTGTCAAGTGCTAATGATCGTTAATACACATCATTAATGTGTATTAATAATATTTTGAAATCATTAATACCCATAAAATATGTTGATCAAAGTTTCATTTATAATGTTTCAAAAGCAACTATAAACAGGGGAGTTTTAGTCTAGATTTAAACAAACTCAGTGTTTTGCAGTTTTCTGGATTTTTTTTCCAGATTTGTGGTACATAGAAGCTGAATGCTGCTTCTCCATGACTGGTATTGGTTCTGGGCATGTAGAGCTGACCAGAACCAGAAGACCTGAGAGGTCAGGAAGGTTGATACGTCTATAATGTATTGTGGTGCCAACAAAGGTATTTTAAAGTCTATTGTCTGAGCTACAGGGAACCAGTGTAGGGACTTCAGATCTGGGGTGATGTGCCCTGTCTTCCTGGTTTTAGTCAGAATGCCACCAGCAGCATGTTGGATCAGCTGCAGGTAGAGGATTGATTTTCTGTTTTAGGCAGTAACTCTTGCAGTAATCAATGCAACTGGATGCATTTCTCCAGATCTTGCCGAGACATTAGTCGTCTAATTCTAGAAATATTCTTCAAGTTACAGAAGGCCAACTTTGTAACCGTCTTTATGTGACTCTGAAGGTTCAGGTCAGCGTCCATCACTACGTCCAGATTTCAGGCCTGGTTTCTAGTTTCGAGCTGCAATAACAGAAGCTGCATGCTGACTCTTGATCGTTTCTCTTTAGGTTCAAATGTGCTTCTTGTCGTTAAAGCAGCTCTTCCATTTCCACATGCATTAGATCTGTCTGTAATCTGTGGCGGTGAACTCTAAAGCAATCAGTGATCATCAGTGCAGAGCGATGCTGCTGCTGCTGCTGCAGGAGGAAGAGCCCTGACTTCTTGGGTCTATCACACACCCTCACCTCCAGCCCCTCCCACCTCCTATCACGCTCACCGAGGTGTCTGGTGACTTTGGCCCATGTTAATATGTTGCTCCTCCCTGAATGGCGAAGGAGACGAGGAGAGAGGGAGGTAAAGAGGAGAAGCTCCAGCCCACCACCAGCATGTCCCCAGGGGCCTTCAGCCTGCTCGTGTGCCTGCCCCTCCTGCTGCTCAGTACAGCTGTGGCTCCCCATCAAACCCTGACCAGCTGGAGAGCAGTGTGGGGAAGCTCTCCACCACTCTTCATTAACTTTTCATTAGGTGAAGCCCTCAGACACCAACTCCTGCTCCCCTCTCAGGCGATACTTCCCTCAAAGAGATGGATGTGGCACCCAGGGCCCTGGCGCTCCTCTGGCCCCTGCTGCTCGCCCTGCTCATCCTCTCGCCTGCACCCGCCTTGGGAGGATGCCCGTCTGCTTGCCGGTGCTCTTTTGCCATGCTGCAGTGCCTGGAGCCCAATGGGATAAGCAGCATCCCGCCACTGGCGCTTCAAGAGAGTGAGAACGTGACGGAAATGTGAGTATGGACTCCTACCCTAGTGAGCATGCACCCACATGATTTAAAGTTAGCTTGAAGTTGACTTCTAGTTGGTGCTGAAGTTGCTCCGATTGTCTCAGTTAGATGTCTATGCAACTTTTAGCTGTGATTTGATTCTCATACTTTAGTTTTGAGTTGTTTAAGAAAGAAGAATCTTATTGTTTTGTAGCTTAGTGGATTGATAACATGTAAGTAAGTCTTGGTGAATGATTGATTATGGAAACAGACGATGATCTAGTTTCAGCCAAGAAGAGTAACTTGACATGTTTTTTTTTTCTTCAGTCAGACTTAAGATTTACTTTGTGTATTTTCTCACTAACCAGTAACTTTTTATTGCAGAAAACCCTTATTATTATTCAAAAATCAACTTGCATTTAGAACACTACTTCTTTATATCTGACTGCAGGTTAACCTGCATATTATAAACCAGCATTGTTGTGTTTCCTCAATGTAACATAAACTCTTTGTTACCCAAGAGCTACCCAATGGCTGTGAAGTTTATGCAAGGAAAGTTTGGTTGCATGGACCCATTTATAGACAAGATTAACGTGATTAACAGTAAAATAAAAAGTGTAAAACAATTACACTTAAGGTGTTAAATAGAACAATAACATTAAAATGAAGCATAATTAAAAAGAAAGACATTATAAACTGCAAATTTAACACATAAACAGTCTGAGACATGATGAAAACAACCTGTAATCATCCTTGACCTCTATGGGGAAACAGTTCTGTTTTCAGTGCTGACCTGAAGGACTTTAGTCCCTCTGCTGTTGGGACAAACCTGTAGAAACTGATGATTCGCCTGAAGGCTTTTTCAAAGTGTTGCTGTTAGATATTAATGAGATTTCATCTTTCAACCCTCCTCTAACTCTGTCGGATTATCTTAGTGTTTCAGAATAGACTTTTTATATATTTCCAATGTGTAGGTATTATCAAGTGTAAACGTGTAAAAATTTGGACTTTTAACAAGAATTATCACAAAATAAGGAACTTCATTTGCATTCATAAACAACATCTTTGTATTTAAAAGCTATTACGTTTCTTAAATTAACAAACCACAACTATCTGTGTCTTAAAATATGTTATTTTCCAAAACCAAAGAGAATATTTAATATTTCTATTGTTTCAATGTGAATTTTATCTTTGACGTTTCTAAGCAGAAATAGGATGATCTCTCATTGTAAAGGCTGGTTTACGTTGATGTCGGTGCATCTTTGCAATCAAACATGTCAGTGTTTCTATAATTACCTGCCTGATGGACAGATTAACCGCAGTGGGAACGTGTTTGAATAAAACCCGGCTAAGATTGGAGACTTCTCGCTCAGCAGTAGCAGCACGTCTGCAGGCAGAAGACTGTTATTTAACGTCTGCTTTTTAAAACTTTGCTCGGAAAAAGCAGCAGAAAGTGACCACCTGTGATTTAGAGAGAGCTGCTGTATTATTAAGCAACCCACCATCAGCTCCAGCATGGAAAACTAAATGTCACTCTCTGCACCGACACGCTGTTCTCTCTTTGTTCCTGGACCCGGATTGGAGCAATTAGCACTTGTTAAGAAGGAACTACATTTGTGAAACGCTTTTTTCGGCAGAGCAAGTCAATTTGCTGCCAATTTCTTTCACCTATATGCCACTCTCTTCCTCTTTCCTTCCCTCTTTCCTCCTCTCTCTCCTGCCTCGGAGGTATTTCCTTGTATCTGCAGCCCGTTTCGCAGAGCTCAGACTCGACAGTCTCTCTCAGATGTTCAATCAATAAGAGAGCGGGCTTCTGTTTACCGAGCTGCTCCAACATGCCAGCGAACAACAACACTTCTGCGTACTGGCAGTGCAGGGAAATAAAGGCGATGCGTGGAACAAACAAGGGCCCATTAGCTGCAAAACAGAGACCAAAATTTATCATACGCAGAGTTGTAAATTCAATTTTGTGAATTGCCAGTCAATGCCCCCACCCAGGAACAATAGATGATATACAACCCACTTGCCTCAATCCAATAAGTAAGGCCGACGGGCGATCCTGGGCCCACCTGCCCTGTAATCACATTACTGCAGCGCGGGTCAATCAAACATGAATATAAACGTTTTGTGTGTGGCAGCTGATGATCAGGGAAGTGGAAACTTGAAACAATGCCACATGTTGAAAGTATAGCAAGCACACTACAGAAAATATCTGTATTCATGTAATCCTTTTACATCTGCCTTCCTCTCTCCACACCTCAGAGTGAGAGAAATGCAGGCTGCACCTCCAGCCAACTTGATTGATAGATCATTTCAAGCAGGGACACATCCCCCAAAAAGGTTCCAGAAGAATACAGGCAGTATCTAAAAAATAACACAACATTTAAGTGGAGCAATGAAATATTGGCAGCGAAACCTAGCCTAAAGATAGAAGAAAAATGAACAAATCTACCCTCTGATGTAAACAAATCCACAACAGATTTTAGTTATCAATAACTTAATGCAAACCAAACAAAAAAAGGGGCTTTGCATGTGAAATTAGTGAAAAACTCAGTTCTCCCAAAGCTCCTTTCATGGGGTTTAAGAAGAAAATCTAATCTAACTGATAAAATACTTTGAATTACCATCAACATAAACACCTATATAAAAGCAGATGTGTTTGAAAAGAAGTGTGTGTGAGCACAATGCCATGATGGGAAGACATCAGCAATGAGATCTGAAAGCCAGTTTTTTGCACTTCAGTATTCTTCAGACTATCTGAGGCTCTGCAGACCTAATATAGTAAGATAAATATCCAAGTTCATGATAGGACAGTATTGCTCAGAATCTAAAGTTGCATCTTTATAAACAAAAAAAAACTTATGATGACTTGGACTTATTTGGAAGGTAGAAAACTAAATGCTGAAATTGAAACTAAAGCCACTGATTTAAAGGTTTGTACAGGTTTTGGATTGTTGCCTCTTTTTCTACATTCCTTATTTCCTGTTTAAATTTGAAGGATAATTCCCCATGTTCAGTTTTTATTGGTTTGCTTCAAGGTGTCATCCCACTCCGGGTCAGGAGGTCAGACTCAAACCACGGCCTGTTTCCAAAGCTTGGTCAGAGTTTTACCCTCCTCCTGATCTGCAGGATGTTTCCTTTGTTATCAGGAATAAAAACACTTTACATCTCCAACTCTCTGCTTTCCTCTCAGTAGTTGTCGGTGTCCTTGACAGGAGCTCTGGTAAAGATTGAGTCCGTGTTGTTTAACTCTCTCACTATAAGCTTTATTAAAACATTCTGCACTGTGTGCAGTTTCTCTCCTTGACAATCACCACGGTTTCAGTGGGATGAAAAACTGCAGATTTGCTTCATATGTGGACTTTTTGTTAGCGACTGATGAGTCAGTTGTTTTCTTCACCTCTTTGCCAATTTGTTCTCATATCTTATAGCCCAACATGATCCTTGTATGTCTTCCTATCTGTGAGCACATCATTTTTTGAAATCATTTCATGAATTCATTTTACATTGGTATGAAGTATTTTCATGAATTAAACAAAAAAATGTGATTTCATACGATTGAACCCAAATTATTCAAATCTGTGACAGTTTAAGGGTTAAAATTATAATCCTTTGTGTCTTGGTGTTTCTGGGTTTTGATTCGTTGGGGTTGTTGGTTTTTGTCAGTCATTGTGTTCCACATTCAGTCCACTCGTTCAGATTGAGTTTCTTGGTTTTTCCATGGGGTTTTGTTCTCTGAGTATTTGGTTTAGATTGTTGTTTTAGTTTTAGTCTTTAGCTTTTGGTTCATCAGAGCCAGAACCTTCAGCTTTCATCAGCTGCCTGCTCTCCTGTCAGCTGAAACTAGTTAGCATTCAGACTGACCTGTTTTCTATGTGTTTTACCTTTTTGGATGAGGGGTGTTCTTTTTGGTCTGGACTCTTCTTGTGAGTCTGCAGAGCAGCATTTTTTTTTAAATGATTTATCTCTGTTGATGAGCTCCAACTCTTTCAGTTTCAAAAATGTATTTGCCATCACTCTAAAGTTTAACTCCCTCCACATTTTTTCTATCTAATAAATTTTGGGGTCTTCCTGCTGATGCTTTATTATTGTTTATTGGAGTCAAATAACTACATTTCCCGACAATAAATGTGTGTTTAATAGATAATTACTGTAAATTTATAAGCTGGGAGTACGAAACATTCCCTGATGGATGAAAAGTGAGATTTATTGTTACAAAAATGGTTGTAACATTGTTTCTGAGACAAAAATGTCAGGTATGAAATGACCAAAACTGCAAAGATATGCAACGATGAGGAGGCAGTATGACCAGAAGTTGTTCTCCACCACTGACCTGTTCAAAGACAAATACCAATCTCTAGCTGAAAAATGAAGTCAGAAGTCAGTCTTTTGGTTTTAAGAAAAGCCAAACTAGAACAACAAGAACAAACGTCATCACACTGTTGTACATCGGCGCTGATAGACATGGTGGAACAAGAAAGAAAATTCCCTGACAACACAAATTAATGACCAGGAAAAGCAGCTTGGCACAATCCTGTTTGTCTCTATGTTAGCACTGCGGCTCTCACAGATCACGTTTAAAAAGCTGATTTAATTAAACTTATTATGTGATCATTTCAACTAATAACTGTTTGACCACTTGGTGGGACTGATGGAGCATTACAGTTAATTACAAGATTTGAATATTGTAGTTTAATGTGAAAGAACTAAAATGATCGGAAACCAGCAGCAGAGCACTGTGAATTACACACAACATATTCCAGTATTCATAAATTATTCGTCAAACATTTTGATGAAATCACCTCAATTTCTCTGCATTTAGGTCCATCTTATACATTGTTTTTTTTAAACCCCAAGCTTACATGGAAAGGTGGAAACTGGTGTGAGGGCAGCTGAATGAGACCTCTAAAGGTGATGCTGAGTTGAGTTGGCTGGATGTTGGGTAAAACGGCAGGATGGATGGTCAGTCCTTACTTCTATAGGAAATGTACAAGTGAATATTTCCTTATTCTGTCAGTCTGAAAAGGATTTGCTAATGTTGGAAGTTATTTTTGAGATAATTGTCCAACTTCCAACATCACAACCTTTGTGATGAAGAATGTTGATTTTCACCAGATTAGTACATATCTCATATAGTTTAAGCAAAAGAGCAAGAAAGAAATACTTTTCTGTTCAAGATTCAATACTGTTTCCCTTCTGAAACCTAAAAGAAGTAATTTATAACAAAGTCTTACTTTAAAGTTTTGATGCATATGTTTTCTTCCTCCAAGAAGAGTGATGTATTATTTTTCTGCCTGCTCTTTTATACGCTGACCTATTTTCTCCCATCTCTGAAGAGAACCTTTTCAGTTGTTTGCCCAAACTAGACATTGAACTCAAAAAGGCCTCTTGTGTTGAGTGTGTACAGTACTTTGTCCTTCTCAAGAAAATGTAATAATTGCACTTTTTAAGTTTTCTTCTTGTTTTCTTTTTTCCCCATTTGCAAAAGGTTCAACCAAACGACAACAAAAGGTTATGGCCATGAGAAATTGTGTCTTATCTCCATGTTTTCTATCTCCCTGTGTTTTTTTCCCATTTAATTAGCTACATTGAAAACCAAGAAGGTCTGGAGAACATAACAGAGGCCAACCTTGCTAACTACAAAGAGCTGAAAAATCTGTAAGTAGTATATGTTTTATTTTCAAAACTAACAATGAGGGTCAAATTCTGAGTTGTATTCAATTCTCTCAGCTCTATATAACCATATATGCTTCTTTTTAAAACTCTGGTTTTATACGTTTATCTCTTATATTCACTTAAATACCACAAATGTTGGATGAGGTCAACCAAAATGCTAAGATTGTTGAAGTTCATGTATTTTTTCATATTTATTTTTCTCTTTGCAGAACCGTCACATCCTGTAAACTGAGGTTCATTTCTGCAAATGCTTTCCAAAACAACCAGAAGCTGCAGTATGTGTAAGTGTCCACACTGATGATGTGCTGCTGTTCTGTTCGTTCATCCCTACTGGTCACCTCTTAAATGTTCATTTTCTTAAGTCACACTTAAATGAACTTCAATTTTTTAATAAAAAAATATTATTTCTTGATATTTAAGGTTCTCAGAAAGATTTTTTTCAGAGCTTCGGTGTTTTCCTCCAGGATTATCCAAGTGAACATCAATATTATCTTCTTTTGTTTTCCTTCTGAGCCGTCTGGCCTCCCATCTTCACTGAAACATATCAGATGAAACCACCAGGTCATGAACAGCTGATGCTTATCGGCACCATCTTGTCCTCATCGTTTTACTGAGCGTGTGCAACATGTCCAGTTCTGTTCCTCTGAAAGACAAGCGGGTTTTCAGATGATGGTCTGATCATCATCAGGGGAGCAGGGGAGGGGTTGGGATGCTCAAGAAATTGGAGAAGACATCCACCAGTCACCTTTTACTCGCTCACTTTGGCGGATTATCGACAACTGATGCATAATAAATACACTCCACTAAGGGTCCATTATCACTTAATCAATATTTCACTGTGGGAGAGGGGCCAGCCAGGCTTGGCTGGAAGTGTGGGGGTTTCTGAGTTGGATGTATTTCTGAGATTAGGAAGGTCTGAACGCAAGCTAAAAAAACTGAGCTGGTTAAATCATTTCTTCTGCGCTGATCTACACTCAAGCCTCCTAGATTTGGTAACATTTCTGCTGAAAGAGATGGAGCTGCTATTCCCGGCTCCGCTCTCCCCCTGTGGATTGGAGGAGGAATCGAGCCGGTAATGGATAAGCCCCAACGGCTAACCCGTCTGACATGAACTTTTGGGAGCAAGGAAAACAAATAATTGAACCCTTGGCCCTGTCACAGTGATTATGTATTGGTTTCCATGCACGCTCCCCAGTGTGGCTTTCTGTCATCTTCTGAGGGAGGTTTATTTACAGCCTCTCAAAGTCTGAGGATCATTTGAGCTCTGCTGTGATGATATTTAAGTGGCCTGAGAGGATTGACCCCAAAATACATGGCATAGTGTCAGTAATAACACCAGAGAGACAAAATAATAAATGTTTTCTTCGTATTAACAAATTATGTATATGCAAGACACAACGATGGCAAAAATTGTATTCCAAGCAGCTGGATTTTCTTTTTATACATTTCAGATTTTCTGTTGATTTTTCAGTGTTTCTTTTTTTTCACTTACAGGAGTCCTTCAAACTTTCCTTTTTAAAGTTTTCAGACTCAAATATGATGTTTCCAAAAGCTCACACTGCAATCTTTGGGTCATTGAAGCACCTGAAGGTGCAAACTAAGGATAAAGTGTTGTATTATATTTTATACTCCAAGTATGAAGATTCAGTAACGTACCCTAAATGTATTTTGGATTTTTCAAGTAAGGAACTAAAAGAATTAATGACTAAACTGTTAAACTGAAAGGTTAGTGCAGGTAACCAGTGAATGAGTTCATGGTGTCTTTTTTATATATATATATATATATATTTTTAAAGTTTATTATTATGAATGTGGAAAAATAAATATGTTTAACATTTACATTTTAATAATATGTTCTGACCCAAAGCTTGTTTTGTGCAGACAAATTTAATAATGAAAATAATCAGAGAAATTCAGAACATTAACTTCTATTATATTGAGCTCCTGACAAGTTTTATCATATTTTTTCCAAAGAACATTAGATCTTAAGCTCATTTGACTTTTATAGCAGTTTCACAGAGATAAAAATAGTCTCTGTCCCATATTTATATTCATGTTTTTTTTATATTCTGACTTTAAGAGGAGTTCCAGCATTTATTTTTATCAACTTAAAGCACTGACCATCTTGACAAATGATGAGCTTTTATTGTTACAAAAACAGTGATAAATGTTTTATAACTACAGTAATGAAAACAACTAACCTAATTTGCTTTCAAACAATTTATTTTAAAGAAGAATCTGCTTTTATGTTTTTTTTTATTTCTAATATGAAAGAGTCTTGAAGCAAATGTTTTGGCCAAATGTATATTTTTCAATGCTGAAAAATAGCAACTCTGATACTTTTATATTATTCTAGCTTAAAAATTTGTAAATATGAATAAATTAAATCCTACAAAAACTGATACAAGTTTTGAAGGATTAAAAGAATCCTGTCATCCTTCAGTCGATCCTCTATTACAAGATTTTAGTTTGCAATTCCATGGGAATCACATAGTTTGAGCTAAATTATTATTTTATGTCAAACAATTTTATCTTTATTGATTTAACAAAACAAATTGAGAAGTAAAGTAGTAAGAAGGGATGAATTTACTCCTGTAGTGTCAGCATTATGAATTCAGATTGGGTATAAACATTGCTGTTACATTTCATTTGCATTCAAAAGGTTGAATTTCTATGTTCAAACTCGGAACAATCAACTGCACTGAGTTCATTGCGTTATTGCTGACATATTTGAGTCATGATGAAAGTTCGAGATGGACTTTTTTCCACATGCAGTTCTGCAGCAGAACAGCGTTACTCTACCAAGAACTGTTTGTGACTGAGGACTAATTACCTAATGCACTGAGCAGTGAGCAGAGGTGAGCTGCAGTGGGCTCATGAGCGCCGGTCCCGGCCGGTGTGAAATACTTGCCGGGGTAATTGATCAGAACCAATTTGGATGCATTAACGTTTTCCACTGAGTGTAATTCAAAGCAGGTACACATTGTTCTGAAGGTAAGCAATCAGCTCCCAGCTTGACTTGACTCCTACACAGAACCAGAGCTGAAAAAACATGACAGAGTTCGCTCCTCTCAGTTTGTCTTCTTGGAAAAATTTATATTTCTTGTGAAACCCACAAGGAAGCTAATGTTGAAAATTTAAAAAGAGGAACCTAAGAGTCTTTCAGTTGATCTTTTTCTTTCTTGCTCCACTTTGAAATGACTGTTATGTGCAGGCAGAATCATGACTTTCAGCGGTTTTGTTTAATGAACTGTAAAAGCCTTTGTGTTTTTTCGCTTTGTTTTGCAGGAATCTGGCATCGAACTTTCTGGAGAACATCAGCTGGAGAGTGTTTCATTTTCTGCCTCTACTCAACCTGTGAGTCATCTTCAAATTCTGCAAAAGTTAAACTGAACCTGACTCAAGGTGTCAGAAAGAACATTTATTACTTGCGAATGGAAAATTGACTCTATCAAACTATTCATGCCTCTTTTTTAATTTCTCTCCAAACAATGAGACGTTTTTGTAATTTTTAAGGGATTACTGGTTGATTAGGCATTTCCAAAGATGTTGTTTGTTTTGATTTTCTTCCATCCATCCATTTCCCATATCTTCTCATCTGTGCAGCATCACAGCGGAGCTGGTGCCTGTTTCCAGTAGCCTTTGGGCCAGAGGCAGGGTTCACCCTGCACAGGTCACCAGTTCATCACAGACATTAGAATCATTAAGTGATAAAAAGGCATCTCACTTCAGATCAGTCTAGTGCATGTTGAAGGTCATGGCTTAAATATGCTAACAAAACCATGTCATCTGCAAAAAGACTAAATGAGACACAGAACTTCCCAAACCAGCTACAGCTGGAGATTCTGTTCATGAACACCGCAAAAGGCTTGATGATGAAGGGGAATCCTAAAAGAATCCAACCCCACCAACAAGTCAGAGCTCTTGCTTTGGTCATAAAAAAAGAGAAGACCTGTAAAATCAAATCTGGCATCCGACTCACAGGACCAGTCTGCAAACTCTTTAACTGGATGTGGAAACTGCCATGAAAAAGGCAACGTAAGGATCTGAACTATTGGATAATAGTTGCTTCTGCTGGATCTGAGGTTCCACTGTCATTTGGATAAATCTTTGAAACACCTTTGATCAAACAAGTCCAAAGAAAAAATGGTTTCTAGGTCAATAGATTATAGTCTATTGTCCATCTTTCTTTCTGCCGGTGAAGGCAGAATGCTCCTTATCAGTTAGACATGAGTCTCTACTTCAAGCGGAGGAACAGCATGCTGATGTCTTAGTTTAATATATGGTGGGAGGATGGAGATGGTGAGTCGGATTGGAGCCTCATTTGAGGTTCTGATTAGGATGCTACCTGAATGCCTTATTTTGAGTGCGGGTATGTTGGCAGTAAACTCTGGTGGAGACTCAAGTCTTGCTGGAAAGACCTTCAGACCAGTAAACACCTTGATATTCCAAGGAGAAACTGGATATCTGGGTGGTTTGACGAATGAGATTACTGGAAAACATTTAGTTGTTTGAGTTCTTGCTGCCCTGAATAATTTAAATCCTTATTTGTCAAATCTGAAGCCACCACCTGTTTGCGTGCTTTTATTTTTCAGGATTTTAAGGGACAACCCTCTCATCTGCTCATGTGACCTCTTCTGGCTGCAGCAATGGCAGATCGAGGATCGTGGCGACATCGACAGCCAAATGCTGTTTTGCTTATCCAACAATGAGGAATTTCCCCTCAGCTCTTTGGTGATCGATAATTGCAGTGAGTTGTGTTTTCGTTCTGATGCTTCACATTTCTCTTTGTGGTAATCGTACCGTGTGGGAATGAAGCTATTTAATCTTTGGGTTTGATCATCTCTTGCTTAAAATCACAAGCCCTAATCCAGCACACTTGAGAATATGAACTATTTGTGTTTCGAAACATTTGCCAGTTTGCCATGACAGTGCTAACCCATGCTTACTTATCCTGCTTCCTGTGCTGATCCCAGGTTTGCCTGAGGTGACCATTAACGCACCACAACTGAAGACAAGAGAGGGAGGAAACCTCATGTTCGAATGCCATGTGACAGGAAGTCCCACCCCCAAAGTGATGTGGCAAACGAAAGAACTTGCATCTAACTTTACTGTCCAGGTAGGAAGGATTTTTAGGGCATTGTATTTATGCAAAGTACTGCTAGTTTTGTTGAATTCAGTTTGGGAGTGAAATATTGAAGAGAATAACTGGAAGGGAAAACTTCACTCCATTTAATGTGGCTAAATACCTGAAAATGTCATTTTAACCAATTATGATGCAGCTGCTTTCATGTTAGTCAAAAGAAGATTTTTCAGTGCTGCTTTCCAAGCTCTACCAGAATAATGCTGCTTCTAAGAGAAGCAATGTTTTCTTTAATTAGTAGCGATCTGTGGAATGCATTTCTGGTCCTCTACCAACTTTCAGCTTGGCTGCTATAGGTAGCGTGAATATGTAGCCTGAAAACTTAGCTTCAGTCTCCCAGCAACCAGCACATCCAGTTCTGGGAGCAACTTGTTGGGCTGTGCTCTTTTTCCCCCTACTGTAGAAGGGACTTCAGCATATCCTGGACTCCATGTTCAAAGACTTAGGTGCATAATTTATCACCAAGAACATGATAGCTTTTTTATTGCAACTACTTGATGAGATTCTTTATCAGGGGAAGTCAGAGCATTGACCAGCCATGTTGCATTTATCATCTCTGGTGCCAAGAGCAGTAAAATCACGTAGTTGGGGCGCTGCCAACCCATTGTAGGTCTCATGAGGTTGTAGCCCTGGCATGAGGCCAATGTGGCCAGTCCAGTTTTATGCTCTCTGATGTCTAAGCCACACAGATTTACATGTGTCCTCAAAGAGGCCCAGTGGATCGGCTGCAACCGCTCTTCTTCTGTGCATCACTCTGAACCCTGAGGCACAGAAACTAGGCTAATAGACTTACCCAACTTCTCTGCAGAAGTGACATTGATATAACTCGTACATGCTCTCAGGACTCTAGATCGTCCAGAACAGTCCTAATCTGGTCAGAATGGATTTAGCTAATGCAATGTGCAGAAAATATGTTCCCTCAATGAAGCTGATTCCAGAAATTTGCAAACAAAAAACCTTGACCTTGTGTTTTAAATCGTATGAGGAAGGAATGGTGCATTTAGGATTAGTTGATAAAGCTGTTTCTAATGAGATAAGATAATTGGTCACTCATGGGAGAAAATTGACTTAGAAAAGTGAACAAGGCTGCATGCAGTACAACTAAGACAAAACAACACAGTGAATACATACAACTATCATAAATAATTGAATAAACATATTTAAGATTTTATGCAAAGAAGCACACTGGCAGATAACATTAATGTGCAAAAGAAAACAGACTTCAGATGTGCAGTACATCCACATTTTGGAACAAATTGTTATGTAGAAAATAACTTAAACTTACATTCATAGAAATGAACAAATTTAATGAACAAGAACAACAACATTGCTTGAAGTCGTGTTTTGGGGTTTAAATTGGAGAGGGTGCAGGTTAAAAGTTCAAGATAATTATTAATCAGTAATATTAAAACGTTGGTATGACCCAAAAAGCAACATTTCTCTTTTCTAATTCACTTTACAGAAAAATGTTATTATAACTTTTTTCTCCTGCTGCTGTCATAACAAAATAAATTTCCCAGTAACTAAATATGCATATTTATACATACCACTTCCATATGCATATTTCTCCTGAACAACTGTCCTTTCTCTAAAAGGGACCCATATGTCTTTATGACTCTGTGTCATTTGATTACTGCAGGAGATAATCACGGGCTCCACGTTAACTCTGGTGCTTCATCTCACCAACGTCTCCTTCAAGGACAACATGCACAACCTGACATGTGAGGCCGAGAACCAAGCTGGGCCCAACGAGGGGATGGTGCTATTGGACATTGAGTGTAAGTGCCTGTGAAATAAAGCGCTGCGCTGCTGAAAGCTCACGAGCTCAATGCAAGTCGCCGGCCTTAATGGAGGCGAGGGCGAGAGCACACTGGGATCATTTTGTTGTGCAGGCGGGGTGGACGGTTGTAGAAAAGAAAAATGCACTGCGCTGATTTCTTCTAAATGCCCCCTCTACAAATATGGGTATGTACGCACCATGCTTCTAATGGAGCTCTCTGTCCTCTGCCACTCAAACCGGCGACTGGTGAGAAGTGTTAAAATAATATGAGTGAAGAGCTGCAGGTACAGCTTGGCGTTTAATGTAGGGACCCAATAAGAGGACAAAGGAAGGTGAACTTACCTCATCTTGCTCTTTAAGAACTCCACCACCTTTATCTATTCTGCACTTTTAAATTACAGATGGAGCTTGACTCTGAGGGTCTGCTGCTGCTTTCCACTTTCAGATGCATTAGTGCATCTGAACGGTGAGCAACACCAAGGAGCGACAGCAGCCAGCAGCCCCACAGAAGACAGTCAGGTGCATTAGCAATACATTACTGCAAATACAACCCAAACAATATCATATATCTCCAACTCAATGACACTCATTAGAAAATAAAGCCAAAACGACGGGGGCGCCAATCAGCTGTATGAGCATCAAGGGACAGATAATGAACTTCAGGAAAATGGGGCGGATAACCCGCCCTCAGATCTGATTTAAGCTGGTGCTAATGGACTTTTCCCTCCCAACTCCGGAAAACCGCTTCTTCCATGGTGATTGGCAGTCTGTAAATGCGTTAGTGCTGCTAATCCATCAACATGAGGCCCAATGGTGGACAGACACTCGTTAACCGCTGGCCCTTTAATTACTTCTAATTACCTCCCAGAACAGTGGGAGTTTACTGCTGAGTGGCTCCTCGTGCCATTGATTCATGCTACACATGTGTCTTTATTTTCATAGCATCCCTGCTCTGAATCAGCCAAGTTGCAGCGTCACTTTCAAAGCATGGAGTTAACACAAACTACTACAGACACAAATATCATAATTTTAGTGTTTTAATTATATATTCTACATCTTATCAGTTTGGGAGGATTATGCAGCATGTAACGTTCATGATTTTAAAAAATAAGTTTGATTTAGTTGTAATATATATAAAGAGTTAAATATATGTTTACAGGATCAAATATATGCAATGACACAAATATCCCACAGCAAGTCTCATCAGAAATACATGCTTTCTGTAGCACTCTAAGACTTTCTGATGCTACTCTGGCTGGATATTCAGTCTGATGTTTGCCCACCAAGATAGATCTGCCCTCCTGGACGAGCTAAATGCCCTCTGGGCAGTTGTTAAGCTACACATTTAGCTTCAAATTAAATATTTAGCTCAGAAGTAAATGTGTAGATAATGTACAAAAATTCACTTGCTGATAAAATGAAGCTGAGTCTTACAAACCTCTATATAAGCTCCTGAAGTGAGCTAATATAGTCACTGTTGCTGTATGTTTTAAGCTGAAATATTGTAAATGTCGAAAGGAGCAAAAAACGGTGATGAAAAGTTGACATGAGCAAAGATTGAAGTGAGTCAGTCGTGCTGTGACAGGAATTTTTCCAGAATTAATTGTGGCACATCTAAATTAACTCATTGTCTAAATCTGAAATGAGGTGTGACAAGCAGCAGCTAAATTAAATATAATAATAGCCTTTATTTTATCCCCTGTAGCTTAAGACCAGAAGAGACTGCCAGTGAATGATTAGTCAAATATGATAAATAGCAGTAATTTCCACTGCAGTGCAGTAAAGGGGCACATGGGCCAGAATCTCCCTTTTAACAGCACTTTCCGGGTCAGAGTTGCAGGTTAAGAGCAGCACAATCTCCAGGGCGGAGTGAAGGGTCTCTGCACTTGATGGTTGCGTTCGATCTAAATGGGTCCATTTCCTGTAACTTCTAGTCCGGGAGACATAGACATAGAGCTTCCAGGTAGTTTTTGTGGTTGGGAGCACGACGACGACCAGGATTTATTATTCATGGCAGGTCGTCAAAGGTTTGCAGTTCAGATGGAGAGCATCGATTCATGGAAACTCAGAGGGAACGAACAGCGTGCAACTGAGTTCTGGATGATAAAGTAATGTCAACATTTACAGCTCTGTGCAGCTGTTTATCAGTGACTAAATATAACAGACGAAAAGAATTGGAAAGTTATATCAGGACCTGAGGAACTCAAAAGATTTCAACTTTAAAATTTAGTAATAATTGGTATATTTTGAAAAAAAGTGTATTTGTGACGTTTTTTACAACAATCTGCCTCAAGATGAAATTAATATTTTTGTGTAATGTCACCATAAACAAACTGACCTCCGGGATTGATATTAAGCTCAGTAAACTATTTGATTTCAGGTATTTGGAAGGACACTCATGCTGAATTTTAATACATTTTAATGTGTTGTTCTTCACTTTCAGCCCTATTCATGTTTCAATATTTTTCTGTCCAACGTAACTTTAAATTAATTGCAGACAAGTTGCATATTTGCATTTTTAAAAAAAGCATATTCAAAATATTCAATAGATAATTTAACATATGAAACTGATACAGGAAGTCAAAATGCAACTAAACCTGCCGGCTCCCCTTTTCGCTCTGATTGGCTGTATCTAAAGACTACATGTTGTCCATACCTGTAGGTGGCAGTAGTGCTGCTACTTCACGTTTTTTGCCGCCAATAAATATCAAGAAGACATTAGCTTACTGCTAATACTGTTTCTACAGTCTTAATTCATTTAAATGGTGGTTGAACTATAAGAATAAAAGTTTTATTGAGCGTCTCTTTGCTTAAAAAACGGAAAACTCTGAAAATCTAAAATAAACTTGCACCAGCTGAAGAGCCAGAACATTTTAAGTCGAAATACAACCATGAAACGTCATAAGGAAATCTCGAAAAGTGTTCAACAAATTCTCTCAAAACGACTTAAAATATAAAGAAATGAATGGATAAAAGTCAAAATGTATTTCTGTCTCCTTCCTCACTTGAACCTGCAGTTCCAGCCAAAATTATCTTCTTCAAAGACGCCGTGAAACATCACCACTGGTGCTTCCCGTTCGCTGTGGACGGGAATCCAGACACGAACATCTCCTGGTTCTTCAATGGACAACTGTACAAAAAGAACAGCTTCATCTTCATACAGTACATCTCGGACTCGAACGACGGGTCGGTGAAACATGGCTGCCTAACCTTAAACAAGCCGACACACATGAACAACGGAAACTACACTCTGATGGCGGTGAACGAGCTGGGAGGGGAAAATGCCACAGCGTTCGGGATGTTTATGGAGAATCCTTTTGATAAAGGTGATCCTGAGGGGATCATTATAGGTGAGTGATGATCGATCTGAACTAACAGCTGTATTAGAGTCAAACAACAAAAACTGGATAATCAGCATCACATATGCATAGATTTGCTTTAATCTTGTACCTCAAACTGTAACACCATTTATTGAGTTTTTTATTTTTTGGTCTACCAATCTAAGTTTAGTTTGCATTAAATATGTTTTATATCCTCTTGCATCCCTCATGCTAGTCTCTAATGGGTATCCAAGTAAGTTCTCAACTGACTATGACTCCTTAAAGTTTCTGTATATCTTCTCAGTACTAACTTCCTGTGTATTTTATCTCTCAGGTCCATCAAACAAACCGGTCGTGGACATTTCAGAGAATTCAGAGAGTCGGGTGTTTGTGGTATGTGTCACCATCATGTTCGCTAAGAACCTAAGAGTCTTTTTAGATTGAGACCAGGCCAGTTTATTTTGTGTAACCTGTGTGTTTGGCAGGTCTCTGTTGCTGTGGGCCTCGCTGTCTTCACCTGTGTCTTTCTGCTCATCACAGTTTTGATCATTAACAAGTGTGGTCAGCAAACCAAGTTTGGTATTCACCGTAAGTGGGTTCTTTAAATTGCAAGGCAGTAAAAACCAAATGTTGACACCTTAAATTGACATTATGTACTTCCATTTGTTTCTCTAAAACAGCCAAATACACATAAAAATGCACAGCCATTTTTAAAGCTTATATATATATATATATATAAGCTTTAAAAATTATTTATATATATATATATATATATATGTTGGTGGATTACAACAAGTCAATGTTATAATTTCCTGAAATGCATAATTCATAAATTTGATGTTTCATTTTTGAGCAGTGAACAGATTTATGACATTTTGTTAGACATAAAAACAATGTCTCGTTCAGTTGCCATTAAATTTGTTCTTGTTCTTCAAAGTTAAAATTTTTCTCAGGTTTTTTTCTCAGAGTTTCCACAAAGCCACAGTTTGGAATCAGATGGTTGTGTTTTTTGGGACATAATGGACTAATACAGCCTTGCACTGTGATGTAACTTTGCACACAAGCAGCTGCTGTTTGTTTGTTGGGCAAAGTGCCTTAATTACAGCGTAGACCTCCGCTGCCCACCGCCACGTGGTGAGAGCCATTAAAAACGATGGATGGATGGATTGATGGATGGATGGATGGATGGCTGGATGGAGGAAAAGCTAGCTCCGTGTGGACACCCCACCCTTTCCTCTCCTCACTCAGAGCTCCTAAGTGTGCCTGATTGCCTAAGTGGACCATGCTCCCTCTTTCCTTCCCTCCATCTCCTCTGGGCTCCCTCGTTGTTGTTCCATTTTCTTCTGTTTTGGACTCTGGGGGTTCTGTGGTTTGCCTTGCTGAGTGGATTTCACAATTTGGGTCCCACTTGTTTGGCTTTTAATACTTTGCCATAGTCTGGTGCTGCTAACCATCCAGGCTTCCTGTATGGTCATTTTTCCCCCAGTTCAATGTGGCCTGATTGCTGCATGGTTGATGATGGTGATTATTAGAGCTTGTCATCAACTGTCACCATGGCACCAACAATCGGGCCGCCAAGTTGGTAGTGGAGTATGTTTGTCCTTCAGAAGGGAAAAATTGGGCCAGAATTGCTTCTTTTGTTGGCTGCTGCAATCAAAAGAGGTTGGAGACTGATTAGGTGTCATGTATCCGTCAGCCATGCTTGTCTCTTGTGCTTCATTAGGCTCATCAGTTCTGGGTAAGGAGGATGACCTGGCCGTCTCACTCCGCTTCATGAATTTCGGGACCAGCCCGCCTTCCTCCGACGAAGACTCTGGTTTATCAAGTTTCGTGGAGAACCCGCAGTACTTCTGTGGCATCATCAAGGACAAAGACATGTGTAAGTGCCGGTGCGACTTATGCTCAGTAACTATTAAAAACATCCGCTCTTATTAGAACTCTGTTTAATTTATTAATAAATAGTTTCTGAGACGTGTTGAAGGTGTTTAGATGGATTCTCAAGGTGTGTTTTTGTCTCACTGTGTGAAGACTCTCAATGCAATCTGCCTATACTTTAGAAGAAATAATGAGTCAAAATGTTGAAAAAAATCTCTCTTAGACTTGAAACGAAAAAACATCCTGATCTCTTTTACTCATGATGTCCTTTGTTAGCATTTTGTGCAAGTTAGTTATCAGTTCTAAAATGTGTTTAGGGTGGTGATTGGCAGCCATGTGTGAGTGAAATAATGAAGTGGACATAAATTTGATCAACCCAGGAGCTGGAGAGCTCGACCAAGTGACTGGGCAGAGAGAAGCTGGACCTCTTTGCTTACCTCTTTGCTAGCATATTTGGTAAATATTTAACAAATATGCAAATTAACATACCAATAACTAGAATTTCACTATCAAAATAAAAGCAGGGTCTTGTGAACCTCTACATAAACTCCTCTACATAAACTCCTATGCAAACATTTACTGTTGGTAAATGTTTGCGTTGCCATTTAAGCGCCTCATCCTTTTTTTTAAACTTATATGTTGTAATTGTTGAGAGGAAAAGAAACAATGATGAAGTGAATCGGTCACAGTAGCAGGAGTTTAATTAAAGATTCGTAAGACCATACTTTTATTTTGGTAGTCCATTTCTGGTTATTGGCAAGTTATTTTTGCATATCAACTAAATATTTATCTTGCTAAATACATATTTAGTTTGAAACTAAATATTTATTTTGAGGTTAAATGTTTAGTTGGCTAACTAAATACTTAACTAACTTACTTACTTACTACTTATATTTAGCTTGTTATGCTATTAATTATTGTTCCTGTAATTAGGTATGTTAGTTGCCTGTGGGATGTTTTAACATGTTTTAACTGGGACTGGGTGTGAAGACCGGACCCGTCTGCTTCAGTGGTAACATTTAGCTTCCTCAGGATGGGATAGGAAATCCAATGTGCCATGACCCTAAACTGCTCAAAAACCCTACAGTGTTATTGACTTGAAACAATTTTGCAAAGAAGAGAAAATAAATAAAAAAGCATCCCTAATTTTCAGATCTCAGAAATGATTGAAGGATGTTGTTGCTGGTTTGGTGGCACAAACATTCAAGTTATTCACACAGGACTTGGTTGGTTGGTTTGGATCAGTTTTTATCCCCTAATGAATTAAATCATCTATTGTAAACAGATTTGTTTATCTTCATCTAATATTAAAATTAATTTCATAATCTGAAACATTTAAAGATGATAAACAACAGTTAGGAAATACATCGGTACTTTTTCCCATGAGGATAATGAAGTTTGAAAACATTCGGACAGATCAGCTCCAGGCTTTATCCAGAGTGTAGCTCACAAAAACCTGCTTTGGCTGAAGCATCAGATCTCAGCAACGGTTCCCTCACAGCTGTGTCTCTTTCTTGTTGTTGCAGGTGTGCAGCACATTAAGCGGCAGGACATTGTGTTGAAGTGGGAGCTTGGTGAAGGAGCATTCGGCAAAGTTTACCTGGCAGAGTGTGCGAACCTCAGCCCCGACAGCGACAAGATGCTGGTTGCCATTAAGGTGAGGAAATCTTACATCGTCCCCTACGCAGCTTCAGAGGCAATTTAACAGCTAATGTGCTCTAAACATCTGCAGCAGCAGTGAAAATGTCAGCCGTTAGTATGTGGTCCGAGTCGCAGGTAAAGAGGCTGTTTGTGGTAAAGACAACAAAGTTTCTTTTCCTGCTGCAACAAAGTTACAGTCGGTGTTCAGAAGTCCTGATTTGTCTCTGAATGGCGTCTTGGTTCAGATGATTATTGAAGCAAAAGTGCAGTTGTTTATACAATACCTGGAAGCTTTTTTATTTTTTAAATAAATTGATTAAAACGTCTAGCAATTACTTAACAGTAATCCATCTTTTCTAGTTTTCCTGGAGTATAAATGTGACGCTACGTAACGGCTAGTTTCTGTTAGCTTCTCTGAAATAGCCACGAGATAAAAGCTCCTCACTTGAATGTCTTCATGTTTACAGTCAGGACATTAGTTAAGTTTATTCTGTCTTATGTTTCCATTCAGGTGGAACTTAAATTTTGAGCAAACCTTTTTTTATTAATTTTGTTCATGCATTGTTTTGAACAAAAGTTCCCAATTCCAGTTGAGACTGGGTAACTTAGCAATAATTAATTCATAAATTAGTCTTATCTTGCTTTATTTATATCTCTTCATAGATAAGTACATAACCTGTCTTCTTTAGGTACTGATAAATTAAAATAACACCCAATAAAAGTTGACTTTAACTTCTTCTTTTAAAGCTGTTTCCTGCTCCAGTGCATTGCTGGAATAATACTTGGTGGTTTTAGAGTGAACCATCGTTGTTAAAAGGCTGTCAGGTGGTTTTATACCCAGCTCATGTTACACCAGGTTAATGAAAACCACAGAGGGAAAAATGTGTACATGATGATGGAATACGCATCTGCTCTCATTTATCAGTGCATTAATCACACGTCAGCTCTTACAATACGTCGTTACTCATCTTCGCCAAGGCGATGAAAGGCGTCATTCTGGGGACGTTCCCTTAACGTTCAGACTGCATCTCTTCCTATAAGGCAAATCTTTTAGCTACTTTTTAAAAGTATTTTAATTATTTTATTAGGAGCTTTCTTGGCTCAGAAACAGGACAGGTTATGGTGAAAACAGAACAAGGAACAAAAGGTGATTAAATCTAAATAAGTTCATATCAAAATAGTCAAGCAGTGGTGAGTTTGAAATATGTCAGTTTCCCACCAGTTCTGACCGTAGATCACAAATTTTTGGCAGAATTTAAACTTTCTTAATTTCTTTTATTAATTCCCAAACCGTTTTGCTGATGATCAGGTAATAAAGTCAAAGTGTTCCAGTAATAAAGCCCTGAGGAATCCCAAAGTAAAACAAGTCAAAACAGTAAATATTCTCCAGAGCTGTTTACCCCACCTGAGCTTTCAAACATTGTGTTGCTTATTTATTTATTTATTTTTTTTAGACTTCCTTTGGTATGATGCCTTAAAACCCCATCACTGATTTGTGGCATGTTCTTACACATTTCTGTTATAATTTCACAGAAAAATTATGATTTTCAAGTTAGCTTGCAGCTTTTTAAATACATAGTTTAATCCTAAAATAGGTATTATTCACACTAAATGTGACAGGAGCCGTGTATTCATTTATCTTTCTCATAACTGAATTCACAAAAGTCAGCTTATCTTCCAATGACCTGGTAATAAGTGTATTTATTTTCTGTGACAATTCATTCAGACATTGAACTAAAACACAAAGGAGAAATGCTTAAGCTAAACCTTTTAAATGCTCTTAAACATAAACACATTCACAGGCTCGTGTTATTTAATTGTATTTTTTTTAAAAACTCAAAAAATGATGCTATAAGTGCAAAAGGTCAAGTAACACTATGATGTAACAGAAGGCGTCTTATTGAGGTTGTTTGTTCACAGACTCTGAAGGATGCCAACGAGTCGACGCGGCAGGACTTCCAGCGGGAGGCCGAGCTGCTGACGGTCCTGCAGCATCAACACATTGTGCGTTTCTACGGCGTGTGCACAGACGGCGAGCCGCTGGCCATGGTGTTCGAGTACATGAGACACGGAGACCTCAACCGCTTCCTTCGGTAAGACCAGCCACACATCCCGCCTCTGCAGTGGGCCGCCGAGTCTCCGCCGCACAAACTGTTGGTCCTCATGCTGCTTAATGTTAGACCCCTAAAAGTACCGGATGAAAGGCAGCAGCAACGCCTTCATGGCAAATGTGTCAGAGAGGGAAAAGCACAGTAGGAACGTTTCCCAGCAGTAAGTCTGCTCTCACAATACAGGAGCCTGAATCTGAAGCAGCTAAGTGGAGCACAGCCATCATGCCTTTCATCATGTACAGTAAGGCTGAGCGGATTGGTGGAATAATAATAATGTCGCTAAATGAATGAGGAAGAAATTAGTCCCCTAACTGTAATCTTCTGTGGCTGTGAGGTTGAATGTTTTCTGTCTGATCAATGGACTTTTTCCACACAAAACATAACTACCAGCCTCATAGTGGATCATCTGTTCTTAATATTTTGAAGCGTTGAAGCAGAAAAGAAACAGAAAAATTAGTTTTAACCTTAAAGTTACTTTTTTCTGCACTTTTAAATGTGACATTTCTTGCGTTAGCTGTGACATAAAGGTGTTTCCACACTTCTCATTAAAATACAGGCTCTTGAAGTCCTTCCTTTGTGGTCTGCAGACTGGGTCAGTGGTTTCTAATTTCACTTTAATTCAGTAGGATTCTTTTTCTGCGTGCAAAAGAGTAAAAATCAAACATTTTATAATTATACAAATTAAAACAAACTAGTGTATTCAGACCAAATGAGTGGAAACAAACAATAAAACCTGTTTTGTCATTTTTAATCTATATTTAAATGGACAATTAAGATATTTGTTTTATTGTTTAAAAAGAAAAAATAAAACAAATTCTAAAATATCATCAGTGTCTGTTAATTGTGGTTAACCATGTTGATATAGTATAACATAATCATAAAGTGACATATTGGCTCATTTTTTATTTTGAATCCACTTGATATTTGCTCTAAATTTCCAGGTTAAAAAAATATAAATACACAACTTTAATTTTAGAGGAAATGAGGAGATTGTTTAAAATTTTACTGAAGGCTGTTTCCGTTTTCCAGTTGATTCTTTTCTTCTCTGCAAACAGTGAAACGAATCATTTGTTCTGTCTGCAAATAAGACTTCTAAATTAAAAGTAGGTTTGTCTGAATAGAGGTTTAATTTTTGCAACTTTCCAAAGGCTTTTCGTTTAATTATTACAGAAGGTTCATCATTTAGGCACAATTGCAGAAGGAGTTTCATATAAATTGTGTTTTCTTTGCTCTTGTTGCCATTTCAAAAGTTAAAGATCCCTGGTTTCTAGCTCTTATTCTCTTATTTCTCCCTGTCAGCTTATCACCACATCACACACCAGCCCCATTAACATATCAAGCCTTCAGGGCTCTAATGTATGTGATTTGTGCATTGAGACCCTCCTGCAGGTAATGGCAGGCCCCACGCTGCCCTGGATCCACTCAGGTTCCCTCTGACCGCGTCTTTCAAATGAAATTCTATGTTTCGTCTTATTCTCAACATAAATAGCTGCTTTAAAAGTTGCCAAAAAAACACTCAGAAATGTTGAGAAATATGTGATGAAGGTTTTTCCATGTTTTTTTGTTGTAATATTCAGATATTTCTTAAACAGTAGACACAACGTCTGTCTGATTTTTAAGTCCTTGAACAGCAGCATCTATTTATTGTTCTTTTATTCTTGACATCCGGATTTGATTGAGGAAAAACTGGACATTTTTTCCTTCTTTCAGTTTTTTTAGTTAAATCTGAATGTCCTGAGGAAACAGGTGCATTTAGACTGAAAATCTAACAAATACATAAGATAGAATCAGACTAACGTGTGTCAGACTAACGAATCTGAATTTGCGTCAATTTTGTGTTTTAGAAATGAAGATATGCCAAACACTGGCTGATTTTTTTTTCAGATGACCCAGAATAGTTTTGTTAAATAAAATTCTTTGAAAAGAAAATAAAAAAATCCAAGTTCTTTTTTTTTTTCATTTTCATCATATTTGTGATTCTTCTGAAGCTTAATCTTTATGAATTTTGGAAATGTTTCTGGGAAAACAAGGCTTTTGTTTGGCACATTTGTGGAAAAAAACATTCCCACATGTCTGTGCAAATTGTGTTATTTTGCTTCATTTGTTTTCAAACTAAATTCACTTTACTGCTTAACTCAGGTCACATTTCAATAAAATAAAGTTATAAAAATTTTATAACCAATTTGAATCTTTTCTTTGTAATGTGTAACATAAAAGAAAAAAATAAAGAATTAAAAGATGATTGTTTATTTACAGATGAAAGCATTTGTTGGATTTGATGAATCAGAATCAGCTTTATTGGTTAAGATTTTTTACACAAAAAACAAATGCATCTTCAGTTATTTACTAATAGTAAATATAAAACTTTAATCGACATAAAAATTAGGACTAAGGGACAATATGTGTAGGTATTTGCAGACTTTTTTTTTTTTAAAGAAAGTAGTAGAAGGATTGATGTGATTGTGTGAAAGTGTTTTTCTTAGTTTCCCAGAAGAGTTGGTGACTTCACAGTCACCAACAGTCAAGCTAAAGGTCTAAACAAAGTGTGTCTAGAATGTGTGGGATCTGCAGAAATGTTATCTGCCTTTTTCTCAACCCAAGAACTGTAACAGGAAGGTCAGTCAAAGCCCAGAAGATCTCAACTCCTCTGCATGTTTTGCAATAATTAGACTCAGTTTATGCTTCAAGGACAGAGTGATGGAATATCATTTTATCTGCTCGGCTCATGTTAGGTTGCATAATGTGTGAGCTAAATAAACCTGCAGCTCCAGGTTGGGATTCAGAACAAGTCAAGGCCGAGGGCAGCGTCATTATTAGCGAAACGGTATTAATAAAATCCTGTATTAAGAAACACTGATAAAAAAAAAAAACATTTGAGCAAAAGCAGAAACGTCTGCTGTAGTTGAACTGATTTATTATCTTAGAGGTCATGCACAAAATGACTTTTTGCTGTTTTACATACTAACAGAAAAGCTTAAATTTTGATAAATGGTTTAGAAAGCAACAGAAGGACTTGAACCAATCAGAGCTCAGTTGGCACCTTGGAAACAATGTGAGAAAGTATCGGAGCAGACGGGGTTAAAGCAGATCGCCGGGTGTCCTGCATAGGAGACAGACTGGAAATGGAAACACACACGCCACCCCTCCATCCAAAAAACACACACACGTGTGTGTGGATTCACACAGGCTTTTTCTGAGATATATGTTCAAAATCGCATTTCCAGAAAACAGAGTGGGTGAGTTTTTTGAGAGGCTCCACGGTGCAGCTGCCTTCCCACCCTGCCACCTGCCTTTTAAACTAATAGTGATTGTATAGACAACTTCCTTTGTAATATGGAGAGGAGAGAGATTAGGATGGATGGAGGACACATGGAAACACATCAGCTGTGATTTGCTCATTTAGCCAGTGGGATGTCAGAGTGGGTGTTCATGATCCACAGAAACAACAGCGCGTTAATGTGCTCTGCATCTCTGAATTACATTATTGCAAATCAATTGTGGGCGTATTACAAGCCTCGTGTTTTCTATTAAGCGTCGGCTTTAAATGGCTTTATTGTGGCGCGGCGGTGCTGACCACGTCTGTGGCGCTCCGGGGGCTCGGACTGGATGTGACTGAAAGTGTTCAATCTGCAGATTGCTCGCTGAGGTCATTGTCCCTCAGGTGACCCAAGGTTGGTGCCGTAATTACGAATACGCTGAGAGGCCAATCTGAGTGTTTTCATAGTCATAAACAGCCAATAGAAGATGAATCAGTACAAAGACCTGCAGGTTCTTCAGCCATGTGGGACCAAGTGACCTTGTCTGCATTTATTACGGCTCTCAGGTTCTGCTCTTAAAATACAAACATATAACTGTAGCTATTATGTGTTTTAATATACAGGTTCCCAACGTGCATTGAAGAACAGCTGAGGTTCGTTTGGCAGATTTTGAAAGGAACAACCTTTAAGCAATATTTCTTATATTTTTAAATGTCATGTAAGCAGAAAATTGTCCAAATTAATGGCAGTAAAGGGTTTAAAACTTCATTCTTTGTGTGAATAATCTAAAATGTTTCACTTTTTCTAAATTATTGTAAATCTTTTAAATGAAACAGTTATTTTTACTCATCCATGAAGTAAAAATATGAAGAAAAAAAAAAATGAAGCAGCGACTCCCCCGTTCAGCTCCTTCAGACTAGCCGACAGCAATTAGCCAGATAGCATTAAGCGAGCTACTAATCAGTGAAACTCTGATTAAAAACAACATTGTTAAAGGGTTAATATAGGAGTGATGCTGTGATGACTTCCTGAAGTCGGAGTTTCAGACCCAATTTCAAGGCGCTAAATTACAAAGTCAAATTTCTTTTCAGTCATATTTGATATAAATAGCATTTATACTAAAATAACCAGCATCTGTCTTCTGCGTTTCCCCCACAGAGCTCACGGGCCGGACGCTCGGATCCTGGAGGAGTCCAAGTTGCCGGCGCTGGGGCAGCTGACTCTGCCCCAGATGCTGCAGATCGCCGCCCAGATCGCCTCAGGCATGGTTTACCTGGCGTCGCTGCACTTCGTCCACCGGGACCTGGCCACACGCAACTGCCTGGTGGGAGAAGGCCTGGTGGTGAAAATCGGAGACTTCGGTATGTCCAGAGACATCTACAGCACTGACTACTACCGGGTACGTGTCTGGAGGTCCACCGTCATTCTAGCTGGTTCTGTTTGTATTTCTTCTGTGCGGTTAAGTGTTTTGTTGGATGCTACATCCACCGTCCTCAGGTTGGTGGACGTACGATGCTGCCGATCCGCTGGATGCCCCCGGAGAGCATCATGTATAGGAAGTTTACAACGGAGAGCGACATCTGGAGCTTCGGAGTCGTTCTTTGGGAAATCTTCACCTACGGCAAACAGCCCTGGTACCAGCTGTCCAACAGTGAGGTAAACAAACTGCTTCTTATTGGAACATTTTGCTTTTAATGTTCACTTTGGTGGAATGTAAATTATTTTCAGTTCCTATTGACAACTCTGCAATTGAAGTTAAAGTAAAAATTTGATATGAGTTTTAAGGTGGTCTGAGTGAGTTGTTCTGGTTTTGATACAAACAGAAAATTGTTGCTCAGATGACAGTAGCAGTATTTTAGTTTATCCCTAAAAGAAGTGAAAAAATCCCCAGTAAAACCAGTAACCAGCTTGTTTTAGGGTTTTTCCCCTTTAAACCAGTTGCTGTTCCAAACGGCTGATAGTTTTTTTTTATGTTTCAGAGGTAAGACACCAAATCTGGCAAATAACTGGTTCTCACTTGTGAAGATCCACTTTTTGATGAGAAACTTGGACAGGTTTGATGGGATCCTAAAACTGTTAAACATTAAGATAAAGCTCACAAATTAAACATCCACAGTTTTCCTCTCTGGGTTCAGACAATCAGCAACAGGGAAAAATGAATCGAGTTCCTGGATTGGCTGGTCTGGACTAGCCAATGTTGTGTCACGTAGCATTTCATAGGCAACTCAGCTTCCCAGCTGGATTTCTATTTATTTATTTTGAACATGGTAGCAGTATAAAATAGTGTAGACATGAACAAAGAATGCAAAAGAGATATTTTTGTACCATAATAATCTTCACATGCTCAAAAAGGAGAAGTGCAAAAAATAAACTTGTGAACTCCTAAACTTATACTATGTTTTCAGATGGATCCTCATTATTAAATAAAACAAAAAGGACAAAAGTTCATTCATTTTCCATTTCATCTGGGGTTTTTTTGCCAGGGACACATCAAACACATATCTAAATATATACATGCTATATATATATATACATGCATACTTTAAAATATGCATTTAACAGAAAAAATAGATTGAAATAGGTGAGTTTTCTATGAATGATTTGGAGTTAAGTTGCACAAAAAAATTCATAAATAGGCAGGAGTTCACTGAATTATCAAAAGGTATTTATTCACTTTGCATCAATCCCTCCTTAACAAGAACAAGTAGAAAGAAATAAACTGTTTTAACTGGAATAAAGATCCCATAAAGTCATTCTCAGTGCCTGTAATAACTCCATAAACTCTACTGTGCATGTTTTGATTTGAATTAATCAAATTATCAACTTTTCAACTCATATTAGCTCAGATACCAGAGTCTGGATTGTTTCTGTCTCATGGTTTTACCTGTCAGCCCTTGCAGCCTTACATATTCTGCACTCTTGAGCTAATCAATAAGTTCATAGTAATTAAGGGCGGTCCAGTCTGGCCTTTTCAGCTTAAGCACCAAGAAGTGGGTCTCCACTGTGACCGCAGCGCTGCTATTACAGGCCAGGAGCCGCTCTTCTTTCCAGAGAAGGGTGGATCACTTTTCCTCTGCACTCGATTCTAATCTCATTGGCTTCATTTTTGCCCTATGCCAATAAGGTGTAACCTCATTATCCTAATCTGTCTCGCCTGGTGAGGGACAGGTGAAATTATCATGTTGCCTAAATACTGAGCGGCGGAGATAAATCACCCCAACCCGACGTGGCGGCAGGAGGCATTTCAGCGGCTCGTTAGGAGTCTCAGTGTTCAGCTGTGAGCCCGACTGACTGACGGCTCGATTGGTGTGAAGTGGCTCTGGTGACGGGCATCTTCTGCTCACTTCATCAGGTGAAGGTTAACGGCAGTAAGACGAGTCGGGTGGAGATCGTCCACAGCGCTGTGAGCTGCACCGGTCGCTGCAGACATTACTGGCTGCTCGTTCACGTTTTGATTGTCCCAGAAGTCGCTGCTAATGGACACAGATCTGCACAGAGTAATGCTGCTTTTAAAGATTAAAACTGGTGAGGCAGGATGTCTGGATTCAGAAAGTTTACTGAGTTTTCTGCACAGGATCATAGTTGAGTTACACAGTTGTGTTTCTCTGCACTTTATATAGAACAGAGGATCGACTGTATTTCAATTTGCTATTTGACACAATTCAGTTTATTTTACTTTAATACAGGAATTTTGATTTACTAAGAATTTAAGAATTTTTGCACAATTAATTGCATTTTTTTGTTACAAAATTCAGAGCTGGAACCTTTGTTGTGTGTTTCTGGTACATCGGTGAATTTGATGCACAACCAACATCCTCAAGGAACAAAGAGCAGCTTCTTCAGATCCACTAGGGCTAATTTTTTATTCAGAAAATGATCTGATGGGATGCAAGTTGTCAGCTAAGCTATTCAAGCCTAAAATAGCATCTCAATGCTAAACATGTAGCAGAAGCAGCATTGAATGGGTGTAATAGCACTTTGCACCAATCTGACAGTTACATTAACTAATATCTTTGTTATTGTTTACATATATCTATCCAATAATTTAGTAACAAAAAGGGTTTTTGAATTGAAAATTGTTACTTATTATGCCCACAGTTGTTGATTGCAAGGTTTGGTTAAACATTTTAAATGAGTCCCACCACTAGTTTATTTTTATAGCACAATTTCACAACAAATTATCTTAAACCACTACAGAAACCCTTTAATGTCGCAACAGTAGAAAGGAACAACTTTCACAGTACAGAGTTACAGAAGCAACATCTCCAAAAAGACCTCGAATCTGAGACAAGTTTCCATCAGAAAGAATGACATAATTATTATTATTGCTATCAACTCAGTCCAGACAGATGCAAACTTAGATATAGAAACGCTAACTTCATCGAGTTAATGGCCTCAAATACGATGTCTCCAACCAGGGAACAGAGGGACAAACAAAGCACTAAGCTGGGAGTTTTTCCTCTTCCAAGACTGACTGCACACAGGAGATCAGTCACTGATTTCAACCAGAAAAACACAGTTTGTGTTAAAGGCAGCATTAGTAATTTGCTAATCTTCTGTGGAGAAACAATTCACTCCAGATATTGAGAAGTTTTCATCTAAACATCAGTGGAAGCAAAATATAAAAGCAGGTGCTGTCCATGGTGCTGGACACTTATTTTATGCTGAAGAGACAAATGTTAGCAGACACAGCTGTTCAGTAGTGTCAAAATGAAACAATACTCTTCACTACTTAATAATCAAAACCTTCTAGATTTAGAGAAAGCGTACGGCAGGACATGTTAGAGCAATGCAGACAGTTTTAGCTGAAACTGTCTTGAAAAAAATCTGATTTTTCAGCTTCATTTTTAGCCAAATGCTAATTAGCCTGTAAACCTGTAAACTGGCAGTTTGCTGTGTGAGAAAGACGCAACATTGATTGATGTGAACCTTGACTTGTGTCACATGACTGTCAGCAAATGTGTTGATTGTGATTAGAAAAAAATGATGCCTCCAGTGAGCTCAGGAAACGGTCGGCTCCACACCTGATTATGGGAAACTTGCTGCTTGTGTGTGTTGTTGATCTTTTGTACCATTTCTCACTTAGACAAACAGAAACCTTGACGGGTTTGAAAAAGCTGATTCTTTTATTCTGTCTGAATGAGCCTCTCAACAAACATCGTCACAGGTCCTACAGAAACACATCAGCTCCAAAACTTCACAGCTTTTAAATGCAGTTGTCTGTAAATAGACAGTTGTGTTTTTTCCCCTCTGTTGTACTGAGCTGCATCCAGAACCGGACTGGCACTTTGTAAACTACAGGCCACCTGCTACACATAAAGTTTATGTTGGTTCTGCTCCGTGCAGCTTTATCTGCCGGAGTGGATTTAAGCTACGCAGCACAAAGCGACGCACGGCGATGAAAAGCAGATAAATAGGACGGTGCTGAAAGCAGCAGGAGGAAGCGTTGTGCTGTCCCAAAACCTGCATTGTTCAACATATTACATATAAGAAAACATGAACACTTTATAATGGAAACGCAAGGAAAGATCAATCCTGAGACTGTTTGTGTTCGGCTCTGAGTTTGGAGTCAGGCGGCCTAAAGAGATGAACAGTTTTCTGGTTGTTGAGGTTCTTCTACTTTTCCAAGTTTCCAGTTGGCAGGAAGTGAGTGAGACCAAACAGGATGTGTGTTTCTACAGATGAGACCAAAAGAAGTAAGCTGGCAGAATAAACCAGAATATTTGTCTGTGTCGTTGTTGTGGAGGAATTTTGACTCACTTCTAACAACGTTGCTTCAGTTTGAGTTTTCAGTTTCTGCACAGCTGAAATCTGTCCGAATCATTTCAGTCACACTGAGGCTGGACTTTGACTGGGCCGCTGCAACAGCTTGATTCTATTCTTTTTCATCCATTGTAGATTTGTTGCTGTGTCTGACAGATTTGAGTCCATGTTTCTTTGGTCTGTAGAGAATTCGACCCAAATACGATTTATTTTTTGTGTCCATGTCCGACTTTTCACAGCAGTTTGAAAAACACAATTTTAATATTTTCACCTGACTTCTGCCTCTTCCATATGTGACACTAGAGCAGAATAGAAATGTTTTCATTGTCACCTGGACAACAAAGTTAAAAGTGCCTCAGTTGTTGCTAAATGCACCAAAATAAGACAAAAAAAGCTCAATTGTACATGCATGTGATAGATTTCAAAGTGTGATGGTATGTGATGCATGTTTGAACAATCATGTAGATTCTCAGCTGACTTTCAGCCTGAGAGACATGCATCATAATTCTGCACCAGAGCAGCAGGCGCAGTAGATGCAGACAAACTGCTAACAAAGAGACGTCTGATTGCAGCTGCATTTAATTAGTAGCATGAACAACCATGTAAATAATTAAAAAAAGGATTTCGGTAAAACAAAAAAAAATTGTAAATGGGTAAGAAGACCTGCTGTGTGAATGTAACTGTGCTGTGGAAGCCCAGAACATCAGCCCTCCACCACCGTGCTTTCCTTTCACCTGAGGCTGTTTGGTCATGTTTCATGTCCAGGGATCTCTGAAGTCCTGAGCTTCATGCAGACGGACCTTTGCAAACCTAAATACATAAGTTTTACTTATTCTGCCTGTTTCTTACTGTCCTGCATGAACTCTTGACATTTGACATGCAAACTGAAGCTGCTGGATTTGAGGTTTTTGTTAAATGTCGTGATGTGTTGCGTTTTTGTTCTGCTGTTGTTTTTATCTCTTTTTGTAGATTTTAGAACTGAAAGAGGATTTTGTTTTATTTGTCATGACACTAAATGATCTAAGATCTTTGAAGCTGAATGCAGACGTTTCCTCTCTTCAGTCGTTGAAAGATAAAGATGCTGCTGAACCTTCTTCCAGTTAAACTTAGAGTTTATGTAAGTTTCTCTGTAGTGGAAGTGTTATCTTTCTTAGAGTCACCCACACAGTCCTTGATTCTGTAGATGATTGATGCACAAAAGCTGTCAGCTCTTCAAAGAAAAAATAATAATCAGATTATGAACCAAAATCATCATGGGTGTTTTCCTCACTCCATTCTTCCG
Source organism: Micropoecilia bifurca (assembly GCA_903067075.1). NCBI lineage: Eukaryota > Metazoa > Chordata > Actinopteri > Cyprinodontiformes > Poeciliidae > Micropoecilia > Micropoecilia bifurca. The sequence continues at coordinate 32,250 of CAEGAF010178669.1, read as the reverse complement.
ATTGGAAAACATCATTAGATTTGATCATTTGCTGAAGGCAGAGTTGAGCTGTGACATTAGCAGTGATGAAGATTATTGAATGTGTTTGATTTGTTCTTTTAAATGTGAACATTGGAAATTGTTTGTGCTCTGATAAAGTGCTTTTACCAGCGAACTGAGGCGGCGGCCTGAATACGCAGCTGCCTGTGGGGCTCAGCTTATTTAGGCACCTTTTTGACACCGAGCTTTGTGGTCTCAATTTCTTGCCACAAAGGCGGTTAAATCAATACATTCACTGGATCCATACATAAGAGCACTGCTGATTTATTCCTGCTGGGCCTACAAGGAAACATTAGGGATCAGCCAGCCTGGTTAAAATGCTGTAAATACGGAAAACCAGCTTTAAAAGATTTGATGACCTTAAAAAACATCCAGAATATTAAAAATATGTCACTGGAATTTTCTAACCTTTACTTTGATCCATGTAGTCGGTAAATTACTCTGGTGCTGCTGTTAGTTTTTTGGAAGATTCCATTTTTCTAATTTATTAATTTTCTTAAACTGATCAGTATCTAGGAACTTTTCATCAGTAACCCATGACTTCTTGGTTTCCTCAGGTGTAAATATAATGCAACACAAAGGCCCATTTCACACAGGAGGATGGTTGACTGTCAGACAGTTGCAGCAAAGTGTCTCCATAGAAACCCTCATGTAATCTGTTTCTGAGGCAGGAAAACAACTTTTTAAAGTTCTACCATCACAAATGTAAACATGTGCAGTTTAGTGATGTCTGTTGGAACTTTGTGCTTTAAAATCCAGCAGCAAACAGTCCAGGAGAGTTTAACCTGAAAACTGCCCACATGTCCACTCCATAGCATGGTGGAGGGTCAGTGATGCTGTGGGCCTATTTCTCTTAAAAACACTGAGAAAATGCATGATCTATGAAACAGAACGACATTAACGGTACCAAGAATATATACGAAAATATATCCATCGGGGTTTTTTCTGTAAAAATGTTATTCTGTATTTTAAAACCTAAAAATAGAAATTAAAATTGTGATTATTTAAAAATTGTTACTGAACTAGCTTTATTGTTACAATACAGAGAAAAATACTTCACTCATTTCAGAAAGTAAATAATTTTTCTTGAAAATTGGCTCAAAGTTGCAGTTACACCTTTCCTTAACACACTACTTCCTTTCACTAAACTTCTTATGAATATGTTTTACCTTTTAATTCTATGAGTCTGTCCCAAGTTTGTAAAAAAACAGTTATTTAAAGCCAAAAGAAAGAAATAAAGCTTTCATTACATTAATGTGACGGATAAACTGTCCTGAGTCAGCCGATGTTGCTTCCATCCCAACAGGCCATTGAATGCATCACGCAGGGCCGGGAGCTGGAGCGGCCCAGGACTTGCCCCAAGGAGGTTTACCTGCTGATGCACGGCTGCTGGCAGAGGGAGCCCCAGCAGAGGATGGTCATCAAGGACATCCACAGCCGCCTGCTGGAGCTGGTCAAGAACCCGCCCGTTTACCTGGACATCCTGGGCTGAAGCGGGCCGAGACGCAGCCAGGGAGCAGAAACCAAAGACTCAAAGCATCGGGATTTACGTTAAAGGCTTATGTTGCTTCATTTGAGCCTTTATTTTTATTTTGGAGATTAGTTTTTCGCCCCGTTTCTACTCGACTCGGAGTCCGGCTTTCTGCCCTGAGCTGCTCTGGAAAAATGTCAAATGTTTACCAAAGTGTTTAGAAGTTTATCTGCTGTGGGATCAGTGGGATGGGGCGTGCATGGAAAGTGTTGAAGATTTCTTAAGATTTTGCAGCTTAAAATAAAGTGTTTTCTGGAGTTGGATGCAGCAGGAAGGCGTTTGTGTAACTGATCTGAGTGGGGGATTCATGTAAATAAGAAAAACCCAATGGAAGAATGTTTTTCATGTGTCAAATTGTCTGTATCATATACTTATTTTTCAAAAAGAAAAAGATTTGTTGAATATGAAGTGGAGAGAATAATCCCCATGTTTACATTTAATGTGGACAGAAATGCGTTTCCAGTCGGTGGCGGTTTGACCTGTGACACACACTCCACACTGGCTCTTTCTTCAAAATTAGCAACATTTTAACATGCGACTGAGAAAGAAAGGAGAAAAAAAATCAAAGCACTGCAGTGAAATCTGGTAAGAGGGCGAGATGGAGGGGGGGTGAAACCCTGAGAAGGTTTGAGAGGCAACAGATGGATTAAAGAGCAACTCCAGGAGGGACAGATGGCGCTGGAGGAGAAACTGGAGAAAAACAAGATCAGGTGAACAAACCACTGCAGCGCCTCGTGTAAATACATGTACATACGCCGTATTAGTGTCTCATTTATGTACAGAAGAGATCAGAAGTTTACATACACCTTTTGGGAGCATGCATTATTAATTTTGGGCTGTTCTTGATTTATTATAACCAACCAGCCTTTTATTTTTTATTTTTAATCAGTCCCTGGCTCAGATTCAAAAACACAAAATATTACCAAATATTTTTGTGTGGTTTTTAAAGCAAATATCTTGGTGCCCTTGAAATAAGATAACAAATAACTTTTCAGCTTGTTTTGAATCAATAATTTCTTAATATTACTTTTAAAAAGTATTAGCGCCATTGGCAGATTATTTCACTTGCAACACAGGAAAAATGTCTTATAAGTAAAATAATTTGCAAGTGGAATATTCCCAATAATATTCTAAGCCAATAATAAGTTATTGGCTTAGAAGCTCATATTTCTTGCCTAAAAATTACTTGGCAATTAGCTTTGTCTTATTTCAACTAAGATACTTGCACAAAAACTAAAAGTAGACAATGACTTGGTAAGATTTAGTGTTTTTGCAGTGTAGAAATCTAACACACACACAGGTTCAGGTTTCCCTAAATCCCTGACCTCAATGCTGCTGAAAATACTTGGAAAACAAAACCAAGCCAAATAAAATCAACTCCATTTAATTCAGGATAGTTTCATGTTCTACTATCTTTCCGCGGTTTAAAAACAAATTAAAAGCCCAAACATCGATGCTCTTGGTTGGGGTACGTAAACTTCTGACTCAGACTGTATCTTCATTGTTCCTCCAGCACTTTGTATATTGTCTGGACTTAAAAATAAAGTTGTTTGAAAAAAAAATTGAAAAAAGCACATCAGAGTCCCTGTGCATCGGTCAATCCATCATTAAGATGCTCTTCAGAGTGAATAATGATCTGTGCTCTTGTCTGTACTTAAAGTTGGGCATCTTAACAAGCTATTCAGGAGCCTTCTCTTATTTTGACGAACTAATCAGCAACCTGCACCGTCTCCACGGGATCCTCAGCAGACGGTTATTGAAAAGGAATAATCATGTTTCATATTGCCTCACCGTCACCCGGCTCAGCAAACAAACACCCCCCAAAAAATAAAAAATAAAATAAAAATCTGGCCTCCATCACTGTGTATGCAGAGCGTCTCTGGGGAGGGGTAATGGATTGTGAGTAATGCTATCATCTCTTTCTCCCGTCCTCCCTGGTGAACTGGGGGGAGGATGGAGAGACGGGGGGCATCTGGTGGAAGAAAAAAAAAAAAAACACTTGGAGGACTCGTGTCTGGCATATTGTTTCTTCTAGTGTCTTACAAGCAGATTCAGGCCAGATAGGATTAGAACAGAGTGTAGTGTTTGTCCCTGGTCTCCTTAAGGCTCCCTTTGTGGTTTCAGAATGAAGCTTTTTTAATAAGCACTCGAGGCTCCACCCTGGTTGGATGTGGAATATGGAGGATAATAAGAGCTGGAAATGAGGCCATTTTTAAAATGGAAGTCCTATTAGGGCTTTGCAGCAGGAAACTTTCCTTTTCAGTCCTTCACCTCATCTCATAATGTACGCACACAGAATATTGATTCCTCATAATAATTATTTCTTTTAGGATAATGGCAGAGCCAATTCATTGTGGCCTGTGTCCACAGCTAATAATAAACCACTCTGTGCTTTGCAGGCCACCTTGAGGTCTCACAGTGGGAAAAGAAAGGAAGCTAATGAATCAAAAGCATGGCGGACAAAACTGCACAACTTGATCAAGAAATCCACAAGCTTTTAAAAACCGTACAGGATTTTATCCTGCAGCCCTTTAATTTGTCTTCCAGGGTTCAATATTTGAAAAAAGGTTAAATAATTACCAAAAAAATCTGAATTTAAAGTTAAATGCATTCAAAATGCAACAACATAAAAAGCTTAAATAAAAAAGCTCACTGAATGATTCTAATTAAAAATATAAAAATGAACTAAAAGCGACTCCAGTTCTGATTTTGTCAGACAGAAACCCGGTTTTAGTGCTAAATATTTTGCTCCTAAAATTAAAAATAAACCTGATTCACCTGCAGAATCATCTCCACCCTCCTTACTCTTCGCTGCTTGGCCTGGAGTGGAGCTTCTTGTTCTGCACTGCCCTCTGGTGGTCACACACACGAACTGCTCAGGCTCATTTCCTGTTGCTTGGATGAAAAGCATGGATTTTAGCAGCATGGTTCTCCTCTGTAACTCAAAGATGGTTCTCACCTTTTCTTCTGCAGGTCTCCTGACCAATCAGGAGGCTCCATCCCTGCAGTCTGTCCTGGATGTTTTTCTTTACTCTGAATTTCAGAAGTAGCGTTTATTTCTGCCCTTCTTGTTCACTGCGTGATGGAAATACACACAAACCTGCACTGCAGTAGCTCTGCACTGGTGGCAACAGGATTTTTCAACTCAGTCCGCAGCTGAATTTATAAAAACTATGAGACCGGTTTGTTTCCAGGTACTTAAAATGATGCCAGTGACAACAACGTCTTTTATAAAAGCCTTAATTTATTAATTATGTCTAATAAAACAAAGCGGCAAATTACAAATGGTACATAAAATGTAAATAAGTATTTATACCGTTTAAGAGCTCTCTGGATTTAAAAGAAAATAAAAGTTGCGTAAAACACTTTTTAAAAAAAGGCACCAATAGTTTTTCCCTCCACTAACATCATCATAATCTTCCTACTAACATGATGTTTCTGTTGCATATGATCCCAAAAAAATCCTTCAATACACAATATGTAAAAAAAAAAAAAAAACCTGCATCACTCCGTCCACAGACTCCACAGACAGTGATACGGTCAAGTTGGATTTTCTCACCAAAATAATGCAGTTTTGAAGAAGTATATATACATAGATATCTCTCTCTCTCTATATATATATGTATATATAAACGTGATGAAGTTTTGACCCTTAAGTGTCTGAGGAAGAACAATGAGAGAAATGCCACAGAAAATCCCTGAAATCAACAGGATCAAACTGGGGAATGTTGCAACATGAGACGAGGAAAATCTGAGGTAAAACAATAAAAAATAAAATACATTCAGGGTAAAGAGTGCTCTTTAATCTGATGCTGCCACTCAAACCCAGCACAGTAACCCTGGCAATATACATATAAAAAAATAGGTGTGTGTGTGTGCACACTTTGTGTTTTCTACTCACAATTTCCATCCAACGTTTCACCTCAGCGTCCGACACGGACCTGAACGGCACCTCATTCCCTTTAAATCACCTACGGTTTTCCCGCTGACCGAGTCGTTCCACTAAACATGGCGAGTGTGTGAGTGTGTGTGAGTCAGCGTGTGTTAGCAGCGTGACATTTCTACCGGGGAAAAAACCTGCTTTATACGGATTCCAGCCCCTTTGTCAGTTAAAATGAGGAACAGAGAAAATCTTCATCTGCAGAATGAACCATCCAATTAACCGTCCTCTTCTGTTAGTCCTGCTGCCGGATCTACAGGCTCTTCACTTATTGTTGCTCATTTAGGTCACAAACTTTTCCTTAAACAAGTGGGGGAAAAAATATACATTTAGAAATCAACTGTTTTTTTAATGCCAGAATCTATCTTGCATTTTCTCTTCCAGATTTTTCAGCCACAATCAAACAAAAATAGCAGCTTAACACCAGAATTCACATGATCGAATGCAAAAATGGTTCATGATTTGTCATTATTTGACAAATATGTATGACATTTCATTTGATTCAGGCAGTAAAATAGCTGAATGTGATCTCTGCACACATATTGACCATATTAGATTAAATTTATTTTATTTGATAAAATAAATATAGAAAATTTGCAACAGAGTTTCAAAAAATTTATTTAAAAGCTTTTGATTTCTGCAAATCAATATTTCCCATCACTTTTTACCCATTACTCATCCAGACAGAAAATATTAATTGCACTGCTTTTCCACACAGACCAGGAATCCTGGGTCAAACAAACTATTTTTAAATGAAAATGTTGAGATGAAAAGTAGCTTCATAATCTGGATTTTTTTTCCCACTTGTTTTAGGATCATTAAGGTTATAAAAATGAGCAGACAAAGTATGATCCTTTTTAGATAAATGCAATTAATAGGAGAAAATCTTGCTTTTTTATCACATTTTGCACTTAGATTAAAATTTCTTAAAGGAAAATATTTCAGTGGTTTATGTAAACAGGAGTCAAGATTTAGGAAGCATAAATGAGCCGTTAATGTTTTTGCTTCAATGCAGCTCTACAAACACGATCATGAATCTAAATAAACTCCACTTTGTCCGTTTCTCTGAATCCCACCAACGAGTGTGAAACAAACGTTAAAGTTCACTGAACGTCAATAAGGTCAGAATGTAATTAGCATCAGTTTCCTGTAGGAAGCAGAGACGGACCGAGAGGCCGCTCCGCCGCTGCCATGGGAACGGAACGTGGTGAAAGTGGTACCTGTCTTATAATCACCGCCACACTTTTTGCCCCCCCAGCAGCAGACCCCCCTTCCCCCTCCCCCCTCCAGAGCAGATTGTGTGGCTTATAATGAGTCAGACAATCAGGAGAAATAAAAAAGAAAAAGGAACAGAAACCGAACGGCTCTGAAAATCAATTCCCGTCAGCGAGGAGCAGAATCAGTCTGTGGATGTTTAAGAGCTGCCGATCCAATCTGCATTATTTTACCGAGCCGCTGCGCTCGCAGAACAACCCGACCAACTGACATGTCCAGTCAGGAGGAACCATCTCAGAATTTCTTTCAATTTGAACAGAATGTTTCCAGTTTGAGGTTTAAAAACGTGCAGCAGGCGTCCTTCAACCCAGCCTTCCTCGACCCGAACGAGGCTTCAGAAACCGAACCTGGGTCTTCAGCCGCTGCGCAGACACAAACACTTAAGACAACAGAGGGACTGTGAAACCAGCGCTACTGGGAAACCTTTCCTTTGGAAAGCCGATGAGTCCGCCGCGCTTTGGGACGCCTCCTCACTGCTCCCTGTGGCGCTGCTGGGCGGAGCCGGGCCGGCTTTTCCACAGCAGCGGCGCGCTGAAGATGCCGATGACGGCCAGGTTGAGGGCGACGCTGACGGCGAGCGCCCCGATGGTCCCCAGGAAGGACGGCGTGGCGCCGTGCAGCTGGAGCCACGGCCTCCGGGTCGTCATGTCGGCCACCACGCCCTCCATCTGGAAGTGGGTTCCCACCACGGCGCTGATGTGGAACAGCTGGTGGCTGTGGCCTAAACGAGCGAGGAGACGAGTCCGTTAGCGAAGCAGGCGACACCCGGCGGCTGAGGATCACAGGAAACTCTACATGTTGGCCCATTTTTCAAAGTAAAACCTCTAATCAAATCCCTGAAACTGAAGCGTTTCCATGGATTAAAGCAAAACTACAGATTTTTTTTTCATTTTTCACCAAAAGGCATCATGTTACATAAAAAACATTCTGCAGTAATTAAGTTTATTGCAGCAACTGGAAGCTCACACTGTAGAAATGACAAGATCTTACAAACTATGTCTAGTTTCTAGTTCAAATATCCTATTGCATTTGAAAAAGTAACTTTTCAGCAAGATATGGGCAATACGTTTTGAATATTCATTAAATGTGATAGTTCAGCTCGCAGATTATTTCACTTAACATGAAAAATGTCCTATTACAAGTAAAATAATCTGGCAGTAGAACTAGTACTTTAATCAAAATTAAGAAATTATTCACATAAAACAAGCTTCCATATCTTCCTGAAAAGTTATTTGTAAGTTAGTTTTGTCTTATTTCAAGTGTTTGCTCTAAAAACAAGATCAAAAATACTTTTTTGTGTCCAAATCCGTCTGTTTCTTATTCGTTTCTAATTTTTTTTTCTTCTATATGTAGATTTTATTTTAGATTTAATGAGGAAAAAAGTCTTTGGAAACATTTTTGAAATGGCATCAACAAAATTAATTTTCATCCTAATAAATAAAATCACAAAATCCTGGATTGACTGCTCTGATATATGCAATTTAAAATCTTTTTATTGTAATATTTCTTTGGAGAAGATGTGGAGCAGATTTATTTTCATCTCATTTCTTTCATAGATTTTTTTTTACAAACATGCTTCAATCCTTTTCATACAAGTATATGATTGATTTTTACTGACGATCTAAAAAAAATCAATATAAAAATATATTTTTAACGTCTTAAAAATGAGATGAGCAGCAACAACATATTCTCCCTAAACTGCTAAAATTAAATCTTCTGAAATAATATTTACACCAGATTCTGTATTAATACAAAGTAAAGTAACATTTTTCCAGTGTTAGACTTAAAGGTTTAAATAATAAAGAACTTTTTTGAGTTATGAAATCTCTGCTTATTTTAATATTTGGTTTAACTTATAAACAGACTGCTTTCTTGTCTTTATCATTTCTAACAATGAAACACAAACAGGAGAGCAAGGAAACAATCGGAGGGGTTTCCATGGCGTCCAATCAAAAGCCTTTGATGTGGATCCAGTATTGTTCAGGTTCAGATAAAAGAATATTATTTAACAGCTACACCAGATTTAGGAGAAAAACTATTCACACACTTTGACCTTTTTTTACTTTAATCACAAACATCAGTTTATTTTATGAGGAGTTGATACAAAGTTTGTATCTCTCTCCAAAGTGTGGCTCGGGGGCCTTTTGTGGCACTTGGACTGATTTTTTGCGGCCCACTATTATGCAAAAATAATAGAAATTTGACCTGGAGACTGATGGAGACTTTTAATTTGTAATCAGGCTAAAATTATTATGGACATCATTTTCCAACAATGGAAAATGTCAAGTCCCACACAAAGTATTCGTCTTTTTATAACCAAGCAAGTGGAGCCACTGAGATTTTACTGCAAAGCCAACTTCACTGCACCCAAATCAGCTTTTATCGAGTTTATTCAACAAAATTTAGTAAGCATTTTGAAAGAAACTAACCTAAATCATATTTTTACTGTCAAAAGTTAATTTGTCCATTTGAAAAAATGAAAACAAGGTGCCTTTCCTTCAATACAGTAAATCTGAAACATCTTTTAATTTTGGATTTATACAAGTTTTGTTTTGGGTTTTTTTTTATGAAATTGACTCCATTTGTTGATTAAACTTTTTTTAACTTGTGGGGGAAAAACCTTCCTCTGGCTTTCTTTGAGCAAATCCTCCATAAAAGTCCATTTTTGGATCAGATTTCTGCAGCTCCCCAGTGACCAGCGGAGGATCTGGACGTACCGATGTAGTCGAAGCGGCCCGGGGCCAGCCGCTCTGGGAGGTGGGCGGTGAACAGGAAACAGGTGAGGAATGCGAAGAGCAGGTGGTAACAGTGACTGGACAGAGCGTCGCTCGGTGTGCCGCCGCCCCAAAAGCAGATCAATGCCTGAGAATCACAGAACTCCATTGTTACAGCATTTCAGTTTACATAACACAGACTAATCATCTATGGGATTAGTAGAATTACTACTAGCATGAATTTGCTTGTATTGAGTTAAAAAAAGGAAGTCAGATCCTGGGTCAGTGGGTCAGAGTCTTATTAAACCAATGAGAGATTACGTAATTGAAGCGGTGTGTTCAAACTGAGGGACTCACCCTGTAAAACAGAGGAACAGTGTCGAAAATAAACGGCACAACAAACGCTCCGGTTCGCAACGCTTTGCTTCTCTTTGGGAACTGCAGCTCCACAAATCTGAAAAAGCAACAAACAGGAAATGTTTCACGTTTCAACGGCAGCTCGGGTTGTTCAGCAGCAGCGTTTATAATCTGGTTTCAGGGACTAAAAGAATTCGGTTTATTTGGGTTTCTATGGGGAGTTTAAGGGCCACATGACAACCTTAATGCTCTTCCAGGTGCTTTCAGTTACAGGCAGGATGCAAACCCAAGGAAACACACTGGAGCATTTCTCAAGCAAACTGGAGTCATGCTTTTCAAATTCAAAACCTGTTCCACCCGCACCGCTTTGCACAATCTACAACATTTTAAACACAAAAATAAAATACATCCCAGTGTCATTTGGGCCACATGTTGTGAAAATAATCTCATTGGCAAAGGGATTTCCAGACGTCTAGAACGATTATCAGAGGACAAAAGTGATTCATACCAAAATGAATAAAAGCTAAAAGGGCCACATTCATATTTACATGTTGCATGTGAGCAAAAAAGCTGGAAAACAGACATTTAAAACAGATTAACAGCCAATATCTAAAAAAAATAAAAGATAATCTTCTGTCAGTTTTGAGGGAGTTTGTTTGAAATCTAAGGAGTAAAGAAACACTGCAAAACACAAAATAAAGTATTTTAATCTAGTTTAACAGTACAAATATTTTATTACACTTAAAATAAGAAAACTAACTCACATTTAACTTTTCAGCAAGATATCGGAGCTTATTTTAAGTTAAAAACTTGAAACAAAAATGTTATTTTAAAAAATGCACTGAGATTATTTAACTTAAAATGTTTTGTTGTAAATGAAGTAGTAAAAGTTACTTCTATGTTTAGTTCTGAGGGAGTATTTGCTGACCTGGAGGATCTACAAGGTTAACTCCTGATGAGAAACAAAAATACATCCCAGCCTGTTCAACTACCTTTCAGTTAATTAAACAGAAAAGTTCCTCCAGGTGCTGAGCTGTAATTTCAGATGCAGAAGAGCTGGGAGATGGTTACCTGGAATAACAGGACATGCTGGTGCAGAACAGCGAATTCCCGATGGCGATGAGAACAAAGTGCTGATGAAGCCAACTGTTCACCCAGCAGTCTGGCATCACGTAGTAACCGTAGCTGATGGCACAACCTGCAGACAAACACACGAATGTTGACAGTCACAAAGTTTTCAGAGATTCACCTTAATGTTTGCTCAGTTTTATTCAGCCGTTGGTACTAAACATGTTGAGTTTCAGTATTTGCAATTGGCTGAATTCAGACCATCATCCGTTTGTTTAATGTTGTAGATGTAACATGTTTTCTGTTCATTGTTGTTCCAGATTAAACCACCAGAGACCCCCATAGCACAAAATATTTAAAAATAGACAAAAATAAATACTTGATTACTAAACTATTCAATTAGCAAATGTTACAAATGTTTCACAACAATCTAAGTGTGTATGCTAAATATTTATCTCAGACTTATTTAATTTGGAGCTAAATATTTAACTTGCTAATAAGTGCTTTACATAACAAAAATACAAAGTCATAAAAGACACCATGCAGTCAACAGCTAAATGTTTAGCTTATTAATATTTAGTTGGCTGAACAGTTAAAACTGTTAAAAAGCTAAATGTTTAACATGATAACTAAATGTTTAGTTTGCAAGCTGCATAATTTATTAGCAAGCAAAATATTTAGTTCAGAGCTAAATATTTAGCTAGTCAGCTAATTGAATAGCTTGCTAGCCAGCTAGCAAATTAAATGTTTAGTTTGCCAATTAAATATTTAGTTTAAAACTGTGACATTTTTAAGTGAATGAATAACACAATGACTATATAGCTTGAAAAATTAACTGCCCATTTTTTTCTCTTATGACAGGCTAAATGACACAAATTACTGCTGTTGATTTTTGACTGTAACTTTACAACATGCCATAGTTTAGTTGTAAAATGTTTTGGTTCATGACTAAAAATTCTACATACTGTTTTTTGTAACAGTGTATTGTTTCTATGTTTATCTTTTGGGTTAGTTTTTCTGTCCTGAACTTTATATAAACAAAAAAAGTTTATGCACTAGAGTTTTACTATAAGGAAATGTCTGCACCAACAAGACTCCAGGCACAATGTTAATATATTCACTGCTGAAGGCAGAAAATATGATCTGCTACTGTGAGCATGAACAGGATCTGTGTCTGCATGAGTTCAACCGAGCAGAGAAAACTCAGCCGAACGCTGAATGCTATCAAGTAAATGTAAATCAGAGAAGCTGCAGCTCCAACACAAAGGGAAAGAAAAGGATTTGAATGTTACTGTTGGAAATTTGCAAGTCAAAAACATATTTGTCTGTTAAACTTCCTCAGAAATGACCAGCCTGCTTCATCTCAAATAAGGTGAAATTTGTCCTGAAGAACTTGATGTAAAACATTCCTTAAAGTGATTGACTTCTCAGTAGTTCAAAGTGCTTCAGGGTTCCTGTATGAAGAAATGCTCAGCATCAGGAATGTTTTCATAACCTGCTCATCATGCTCTGAGATTTTATCTGATAAAAAAGAACATCTACTCTCTAGAGGTTTCTCGACAACAGAGTCAAGAAGAGTTTAAATTCAGTCTCCAGGATTTTATTTATCAATTTAAGTGTGTTTTATGAACAATCGCCGATTTACTTGAAGATTAAACATGGGTTCGTCGGTTAAAGAGATTTTTTGAAGATCCTTCAGAGGATTTGTTGAGGATTTTATATTTAACTTAATATAATCCAAAGGTTTGCTATGATTAAAATCTGCAGATAAAATGATAACTTTGATATTTTTTCCTTCAGAAATGGGTGAAACTATGTGGCTATTATACAGGCAGGAGCAGCAAAAATAAATGAGGTGGATTTGAAGTGTTTCCCAATAACCACTGGCTTCAGGACGCTCAGATACCGAGACATTAGTCATGATAGTTGCGAGTCACACAGCAACAATCTTCAGTCAGAGGCCTCTTTAGATTCGCTGCAGGACTGATTGCTACCAAACATGTTTTTGCTGCCTGCAGCATTTCCATGAACAACAACTCCTTAAACATATTTGTATGAGTTAGATTTTATTTCCTTCTGCGATAAATAAAGTATGCTTGAACTGAATTAGGAATGTGAAACTTATAGTTGATGTTTTTTTTACTATACTTAATGCTCTGACGGTTCTGTGTGTGGTAAAGTGTTAGCCTTTTAATGTTTGCATCAAAAATCTGAAAAATTTAAAGAAAAAAAATGTATCTTAGTAAATATCAACTGTGACATTTTACTTACAAATTACAGATAAAACCTCCAAAGTTGTAAAATGTTAAATAAAAACAGTAGAGAGTTATTTCAGTAAGCAGCATTGAGGCGTTTTACCCAGACTGTAGAGGCTGAGGGCTCCGTAGTCAAAGAAGTAGCAGATGTGGCGGGACTCTGCAGACATGGAGCTGAAGGTGTGGGCACAGCTGGAGGTGAACGGGTAAATACAGATGAGCAGCATGTAGACCAGCAGCGGCCAGGTGTAGCTGTCGTTCAGGAAGTTCATGGTGGAGCACAGAGCCAAGAAGCGCCACACGAAGTACCTGCAGCCAACGGTTTCAAAAACCAGATCATCACCATAAAAATTAAAAGGATGGTGGATATAAACTTGGTTTGAAGCGTTTCCACCCACCATGTGGGCAGGAAGTGGGTCCATATGTTGATGGTTTCGTTGTTCATCTGGAAGCTGCTGAGGACACAGTCCTTGGCGGAGCTCTGAGGGTGACGGTAACCGGAGATGATGCTGTCCTCCCTGAACACCTGAGGGCCCAACAGACCATCGCATCAACCTTTAATCATCACTTCTTTACGATTTCTGACAACGACGCACCGATCCACTTTTTCACTTTCAATACCTGAGGTTCATTATCGGCAGATACCAATCTGATATCTGGTGCCGAGTAGATTTGAAACATTTCTTTTTTAAAACAAAAAATTAAATTTACTGAATTAAAATGTACTTGATAATTTGGCACCAGTACAGCTTCTCAAGCCTGGTCAAACACGTAAAAACACAATAACTTTAATTTGTTCAGTCAGTCCAGTTAGTAAAATGTAAAATAAATAATAAAGAAAGTGAAAATACACAGCAACAAACCTTCTTCAAAATGGTTCAGAAAGTGCAATTAGTAATTCTAAATATAATGTAAAATAAATAAAGCATGATGCTGCTCAGAAGGAAAAGCATAGAATTAGACTCAATAGATCCGTCTTTATGGATTGGAAACATTGATACCAGTTATTTTTTTGAATATCTGGATCAATGCATTTCTAATTTCTGAAGAATTTTTTTAGGATTTTTTTTTACTTCAGCTGCTCCTCATTTTCAGTCCAGTCCTACAAAGGCAATGTGTGTGTGTGTGTGTGTGTGTGTGTGTGTGTGTGTGTGTGTGTGTGTGTGTGTGTGTGTGTGTGTGTGTGTGTCCGCCACCAAACAAATGCAGAGAAGAAAAGCAAATTGTATCAACCTAATCGGTGCAATTTCAATCAAAATAACTTTGGGAGATTAGAAAAACTAGCAACACAGGAAAGATAAGTCAGAACGTTTGGACAGAACTGTGCACAAATAAAAGAAACAAATTAAAATTGTTACCCAGACAGCTTCTCAAACCTGTAAGGAATGTTTTCTTTCAGGTCTGCTCAGTAACTACTTTCTCCTAGAAAAATAAATGCGTTTTATGCCAACAGGTAAATTGTTTCAGCCACTTTCTTCACCCAAGTGTTCGTAATTATAGACTCACCAGTAGAGAAATGTTTCTAGAAAGAAAAGCGAACCGTTACCCAGGTGTCGGGTTATTAAAAGTAAAAATATAATGCCTCAGCTAGTCACTACTGCAGATTAGATGCAGCTTGCTTTACAAAAACATTTCAGCGATACAGTGTCCTCTGACAAAGTGCTGAAATCGTCTGTTTGGTTTAAAATGTCTAACTGGCTCAAACTGAACTCAGAGAGAAGATCTGAACATAAACACAGATGGAAGTTCTGTAAATATTTAGCAGCAGTGATGAGTTATGAATGCTTCATTTACTAAAGGACTCAGTTTTATGAAATAAAAATAGGACTTAAACCATCTCCATCAGCTGGGTTTGCAGTGAAGGTAATTCTGCTTCTGGAGCTTCAACAACACTTTGTTATAATCTGATTATTGAGAAGAAAATTAATTTAACCTGGAGAATAACTTTTTAATATGAATGGCAGTTTCTCAGAGCTCATGACGCTGAGCTCATCCTGCAGATTAGAAGCAGTTAAAATGTCGAACAGAATCTCGTTTGTTGACATTCATGGCTTTGCATTACTGGAATTTCTGATGCAAAAATTCCTCCAAACTCCATTTGGGTTGCAAAGATAAGGTCCGTGCAGCGGCACGGCGGCCGGTCAGACACTAGAACTGAAACTGGAGAGCCAACCTCAATGAAAAACTGTGTGCACAATAATCTGCAGGGAGGAAGATGCTGCCAGCAGAAGTTCTCAGCTGAGACGCAGTCGTGTCAGAATTAAAGTGACAACGTAAGAGGAAAACCACCTTCGGACCAAACGGCTCCTGGTTTTCTCTAAATGTTCAGGGAATAAACAACTTTATGTAAAGCAGAGCTTCAGAAACTGGTTTTTAATCTGGAAGTCATTCTTCTTGAACCAATAAGAATCTTCTTCAGTCCAATTAAAGTTCAAAAATACTTTGAGCTCTGTGACCAAAAAATACTCAATTGATCCCAACGTTTACCTCGCATTTGAAAATAACTCCAAACAGATTTGCAACTATGCAACCATATATCTTTGAAAAGTATTAGTAGAACCTCCTGCACAAACAAGAATGCAGCAAGTGGTTTCTGGATGGTAAGTCAACAACAAAACACTCATCTTTGCCAGCAGCCATTGTATTGCGGTAAAACCAGCTGACCAAACATGCAGGAGTTCCACTGGGGTTGCTGGGTAACGGGCTAGACTTTGCCGGGGTTGCTAGGTAACGGGTTGTTTTAGAGTTTTTGACCATAACTGTGGTGTCATTGTTTGAATTACTTCGGTTTATGTGATTGATTCAGGTTTGTGCTTGAGTTGCATGATATTTCCTGACAGTCAGGAGCAACCAGGAGTTTTTTTGCAGTGCAGGATAAGAAAAGACTCCTGACTCTTACCTTGGGAACCTGATGGATGTCGAAGAGTTGGGGGAGTTTTAAGCTCAGCAGGTCTGTTGGCAGCCTGAGGGCGCCCCTGCCCCGCTGACACACCTCCCTGAGCCTGGCACGCCCCCGGCGGCAGAACACCAACCAGACGGGATAGTCAAACACCGGGATCCTGCTGCCCCGCTCCTGGCTGCCAGGCTCCCATCTCAAGCAGCGGCCCCAGCCTTGGCTCCAGCCGATGGCGCTGCTGGCCCCGATCCCCCTCCACACGGGAAACACTGCAGGATGCAATGAACACAGTAAGAATCAAAGCCGGTTTTCCTCCCAAACACAGTCAGGTTGGTTTTGATCCTCCCTGTGGTGAACGGGAGCCAACAGAAACAAATCTTCCTCATTCTCCAAGCTGCACAGCTTCTCTCCAGCATTCAAGTTCATGTGACGGAGTCCTTCAGAGAGACATGTTTGTTGACTGCAGCAGAACAATCTCTTATTGTAGCTGCTCTCCAGACCCTCCCTCCCTCACACCGGTGGGAAGAATGAGCGGCTCTGTCGAACAGGATTCGCCGGTGATCAGCCGCAGAGCGAGCAGCAACATGTTTACAGGGAACATTCCTTAAACGTCTGCAGAGATATGAGCTTGGATCTCAGAGGAGCGTCGCTGTCTGACTGATGCACAAAGCTTCCCTGACAGATTTATCACCAAACAGCAACATGACCGATTTTTATGATTGGTTTTTACATGAAAAATGATAATTATTATTATTGTGTGCCCAATAAAATGGTCTTCAAAATGTACAAATCTATGCAGGAATTTATCTACAAGTAAAAACACTTCTGGTTATATATTATAGTCCTATTTATTGTAGTAAATGATAAATCATCATCAGTTAATAGTAATTACATGATAGTTTAATCATCCTTTAACTAAATTAATAAATTCCATTAAATTAATTGGAATCCATAGTTATGATAAATTCCAATTAATGTTTAAAACTCTAAAATGATCCTTATTGTTGACAGTTTTACTCTTTTGCCCAGTTTATTCAATAAAAACCAATAAATCTGAACATATAATTACATACTGCAGTTTTAGTGATATAAATCACTTCTTCTCGTTACTGGTGTCCTAAAGAAGCGCATTACAAATGGGAATGTTATTAAAGAGCATCATTTGTGTTTCAAGGTATACAAGTGCTGTGACACACAGTCACAACAACAGTTACCTAAAAATGATGCAATAACTCTCTGTCACTGTTACTGTGACAATGGTAAAATATCTGGATTAAACTTTAGGTCCACATCACAGATCAGCTGCTTTTTAATATTTGTTGCAACTGCAGAGACTTTAACATAGCAAAAAAAAAGAAGAAAAAACCCACAAGATCTTATTTCAAATTATTCGCAATTAAGGCCGACAGCAAAACCAAAAATAAAACTTTTAAATGGGAACACTGGTTGGTGTTGACCCGACCAGAACCCTCGCTGAATAAGCCTGCTGACCCGTCAGAGTGTGTGTCCTCACACTGACAGGATGAAACATTTCCTCAAACTCTGAAGCTCCCGGCGGTGAGGCGGGTCTGCAGAACCCAGCTGCAGGATCTGGCCTTCTAACAGGGACAAAGTGAGCTTTGTGGCCTGAAGCCTTCAGAGGCCAGACGATGGCTGCAACACACACACATGGCTGCAACACACACACATGGCTGCAACACACACACATGGCTGCAACACACACACACACACACACACACACACAAACACACACACACACACACACACACACACACACACACACACACACACACACACACACACACACACACACACACCGAGTTCTTCATAGTATCCATTAGAGCCTGAGGTAATAACTAAAGGAAGGAGTCTGACCTCTGGATTGGCATCAAGGACAACAGATTTATACTGCCAAGTTTGAAGATGATCTTTGTTTTTGATAATATTTAAATATCATTAGATAATTGGAGGACATCCAGAGGCTTAGAAGTAAAAAAAAATCCTTATTCTATCAGAAAACACTCTGGCACCATGACCTCCACTGATCAAGAGAAATTAGAACCAGTTAAACTTAGGCTGGACGATATGGCTAAAAAAAACCTTTCATGATATAAACGTTTTATATCAATATCAGTATCTGAAATACTGATCTTTCCTGTTGATCCAGTTTTCTGTTTGTTTTTAAACGGGTGATGAGGAACGATGGAGAAACCTGAAACACAAGTCACTCAACATGTTGTTGCTAGGTAACCAAAGAGAGTTGACGCTACTAGCCTTGCTAAGCTAGCTGTGAGAGGTTAAGCAGCTAAAGCTTTTCCTCTGCCTACATTTCCCAGAATGCTGTTCAGTTCTGAATCGGATTTCAGTGAATATTCTTAAATATTCCATCAGATGTATTATCTATTCATATTGATCAAGTCTATCACAATATATACTGTCACTGATTTACCATCTAGCTCTATTTAAACCTAAATTATTCTAATCATTTTTAAACCTTCACATAATTCACTAAAAGGGGTTCTAACCAGTCTACGAGAAAATCTGATTTAAAATGTATCATCTCTAAAACAAACTGAATTCTATGCATAAAACATAAAAATAAATGTACTTTTCTGTCAGAACGGGTGATATTTCATGCTAAAGAGGCTAAATTAACTCAGATAATCCATCATGTGCATCTCAAAGTTGCACATCTTGAGTAAAACAACAATAAATTTTCTTTTGTTCGTCTGCCTGCCCTCCATCTGAGACCCGCCGCCTGTCCTGCTTATGATCTCATCATGTGACCTCCTTCAATGAAGGTCTTTATGGGTCTGAATCTGGCAAAGAGATGGGTCTGCAGAGAGCATGCTACACACACACACTCACACTCACACTCACACTCACACTCACACTCACACTCAGGCTCTGCCAGGACAACTCCCTCGTCTCGATCCGTGGGCTGAAGTTTGGAAAATTCCACCGTTCTGCTGGAACATGTCCAGTCTGGAGCAGAACGATTACCGCGTGTGGAGCTCAGTAACCTCAACCCGTTAAATTTACACCATCAGGAGCGTGTTTCCACATGCTGCAGTCACCTGTCAGACTGAAACCCTAACCTGTTTGTTTCCCACCTGGTAAGTAGAGGAAATCAACAGAAAAACAGACTCTAAACAACAAAAGCACAATCTGATTGTCAAGCCGGG
This sequence comes from Micropoecilia bifurca, assembly GCA_903067075.1. NCBI lineage: Eukaryota > Metazoa > Chordata > Actinopteri > Cyprinodontiformes > Poeciliidae > Micropoecilia > Micropoecilia bifurca. The sequence continues at coordinate 12,990 of CAEGAF010178669.1, read as the reverse complement.
CACAAAGTTTCCATGTTTGACTTTTTAAAATTTAAGTATTGTCTGAAAACAACCTTGTAAAATGGTTTCCTAGACTGAATTGTCATAATCTGTCTTAGGAACTCTTTGGCTCAGAGGGGCGTTTTCAAGAAAAATGAAAGTTACTTTAATTTCTGTTCTACTTTGAACAAAAAAAACAAAACTTCCAATTTTTAACTACAACGCCAGGCCAAAAAATAAAGGTCACACACACTAATATTTCAGAAGGTTAAACTGTGTAATCAGGTGATTAGCAGAACTGAATGCTAATTATTGCCTTCAGGTAGAAAGACACAAGGACAGAGCTAATCTGGTTCAAACATTTTACACCAAATCACGTCATATTTGGTACATTTTAAATTTCATATTAAAGTGCAAAAAATTGTCAGTTTCATTCACTAAATGTTGCTTTGGGAGGAGACAACCCATTTATATTTTCTTCCATTTTTAGCCAGAAAACAAAAATATGATCTTAGTAAAAATGTTTAAAAATTTTTGAATTTAAAAAAGTTTAGTAAATCAATTTAATGCAGAACAACTGGATAAGTAGTTTTCTACTTTAATTTTTTTAATTTTTTTAATTAAAAAAGGAAAGCAACATGTATGATTATTAAAAGGTGAAAAAGTCAAAAAGCTAAAAAAGATGTAATTTTGTTTTCATTTTATGTGGACAAAATGTGGGGGGGAAAAATTGCAGATTATTAAAAGGCATTAGTTTTGAATTCAACACATTTTACTACCCTCCATCTGTTTTTTACTAAACTCAACACAATTATTAGAGAATAATCTGTTTACTGGTGTTTACAGACCAGAAAAAGTTTGAATCTTTGGTACAGATTGCACCATCTGTGCATTACGTGTTTTATGTGACCTGAATGATAAGAGACTCATTTACACCAGGTTATATGGTGACTATTCAGAACTTCTCCACATAAACCTCCAAAATAACAATTAGAGGAAAAAATCTGAACTTTTCTTTAACAAGTACAGTTTTCCATTCACAACACCATCAGCTCATAGCCCTGACAAAGTGAACATTTGTCATTTTACACTTAAAATGACCAGCAACGAAAGGCCTCTAATCACACATTTGAATCTGAACAGATGAGGAAAAATAAACCAGCAGTAAACTGCTGAACCCTGAGTGACTGAGACAACTTTTAGATATGTTCACAAGCATGGCAGCAGGTCGCGAGATGACTTTCATCTTCTGTTCCCTTTGCTTACTCAGGCTGAAGTCATGTAGGAGTTTTACCCCAACGCCGCTCCTTCCTGTTCACCACCTTCCTGCAAACTGTCAGTGTCTCATGTGAAAGAACCGTAATGTTATGCAACAGCACCAGCTATTCTGGAAAGATGAGTTCATCTACGAGACCAGACAGTTTTAAGATCAAAAATATATTTGTCAGCAGAATCGGACACCAAATCTGTGTTTTTGTTTCATTTAAGGCATTTATGAGCTAATAAGGGAGTCAGTAGAAAACAGGGTGTCAAAAAGAAACAAGCCTCTGCTTATTGCTCAACATCCATGAAGTCACAGTTTTAAACAAACACTCAACTGGAAGAGTTCAACAGATTCAACAGCTCCAGTAAAAACAAAACTCTTTGTCTTCATATGGAAGAGATGCTACAGAAGTTTTATTTGGTCATTTAAACTCGTTAGTGCTTTAAATTTAGAGTTCTGTATAACTTAAAAAAAAAAAAAGTCCTTAGAAATTTAGTTTTCCAACACTAACGTCCAAAACTTCTACCATTATGGAAAAAAACAAGCTGGAAAGAGTTACCATGCAGCTCAAACCAAGTTGTCTCAGCCCAGTTAAATGTGTTTATCGCTTCCTTTCCCTTCCCACTTATTAAACTGTAATTTAAAGGAATTTGGGCGGAAAAACAGGGGCGACTCTGTAGCGCAACAGACAGACAGAGACTTGACAGCTGGAAAACTTAAACTATAAGGAAGTTAATTAAAATCCTCAAGCTTTTTTTTTTATTATTATTTTTTAAGGTGAACCGACTTACCGCGGCGTTTCTCCTCCATTCTGGGGTTGACAGAGCCTTGGTCCCGCTAACGGACAGCTGGGCTGGGCTGGGCTGGGCTCGGTGTCCTCCGCTCTCCGTGTCTCGTCTAATTGTGTAAAACCCGAACATCCACAGCTGCTTTTCTTTTGTCTCTTGTCCCGGCCCAGCCAATAGGAAGCGCCGTACGCTGCTCACGTGGATCTCCGCAGGAACAACAACAAGAACCATGTGTTCCAGTAGCGATGGGAATTCCAGCTCTCTTCCAGGATCCACAGCTTTCGGCTTGCTCGCGACTCGAAAGGAGCCGGTTCTTTCCGCTCCTGAACGGTTCTTCAGGTAGTGCAGTCAGTTGCAGTCTCGAGTTTGGTCCGCCATGTCTCTTCTATCGAGATTAGTCCAGATTGTTTGAGGAACTTGTTCCTCCTATCTTGTCAACTTTTTAATTTTTAATTGACTTAAAATTCACCTTCCAGTTAGCGCCTCAAAGTTTTAAAAACAGTTTAATGATGTCAACAGGTTTCACTCCTAGTTTTTAGTTGAACACATTTACAGAAAGGTCCTAAGAATGGAATTGTGAATGGGAAAGTTTCTAAGCATCAATCTCAAAGTGGCATTAAAAGCCTTCAGCTGATCCCATCGCTGCAGCAAGAGTTCTGACTAAAATTAAAAAGATAGATAATTTTCCTTCTATTTTAGCTTCCCTTCATTTGTTCCCTTGATAAAGCAGTTAAATCGTTTTGGTTTATCTTGAGCTACCTCTGTCGTTATGCTGCCTAAGGTTTAGGCTACTGGAGGATAAACTGACCACTTTTTCTCACTTTCTTTTTATACTACTCTTTATTTTGCAATACTTAACTTTTCTGTTTTCTCTGTTATTTTTCTCTCCATTGAAGCTGCACCTGGTCTGGCATTTTGTTAGCTCTGGTACCTTCTTGGAGGAGGGAACTGCCTCTCTTGCAATTAACCTTTTACGTTCATGAACATATGCTTCTTTATGCTTCTTTTATGTGTGTATCTGTCTTCTTTTCTCAAACCCTTCGGTCGCTGGTGGCAGATGACTGCTGGTACTGAGCCAGGTTCTGGTTCTGCTGGAGGTTTCTTCCTATGTAAAGGGGAGTTGTTCCTCTCCACTGTCGCTCCATACATGCTCAGAATGAGAGTTTGGTGTAAAGTTAAAAACACAGTGCAAGGAATTTTCTGCTGTCACCAAGAAAAGTGAATGACTGGAAGCAATCTGCTGAGTTTCCTCAGATAGGTTGCACGATATATTACAATAATTACATTTGTTGTGTATTGGCGCTACATGAATAAAAATTTATTTAATATTAGGACTTTATTGTCATAGTTTTCTGACTTCATTCTCATAATATGAAAAAAAACATTTCTTAGTCTGTCCCTAATACATAATGTCGTATGGCAATAAAAAAAGTAAAAATATAAGAAATGTGTGAAGAATCGTTTTTTCTAACTTGTAAACCACTGAGTTAAACATTGTGAAGCTAATCTGGTGGAGACATTTTCCCAGACACTCTAGCCAGTTAATAACCTGGAAGCTGGTCCTGAAAGACAGCAGTTAATTTTAACATGCACCTATAAAAGTAACACCTGTTGTCCTTTTCTCATCAGGATGGCATGCAGAAGGCAGAGCGACTGCTGCTCTGATCGAGAAAAATATAACTCAACAGGTCACTTCAGTAATCAGTTCTGCAAACGGGGATGAAAAAAAATGAAACAAAATGTCTCTTTGGACAAGCTATTGTCCGCTGTCTCTCTGGACGTTATCATTTACTGGGAGCAACAATCAGTTTTTAGAGAAAAACATAGCAGTCATTCTGAGAGTACTATTATGATATAATGATTTAATACGAATAAAAAATAAAGTTTTTCCTGGTTAACTAATTAAAATCCTAAATTATTGTACATTATTGCATCACAGAGCACCAAACAATCGGTTTCTTTGTGATGAGTTTACAGAGGTGACAGGTCAAATTCCTTCAGCTGGACAATCACGATATGAGCATTTCATATCAGTCGATATTGATAATTATTGACTCCTCTTTATCTGAATCTGAATTCGACCATAGAACTAGAATTTTCATGAACAGATGTGAATGGAACCAGTGTGTTTTGTGTCTTGAGATTAGATGATGTAAACAGCTACAATTTAACTGAACTTTAATTGTCTGACATCTTCTTGTCCCACTCTGTGAGCGTCAAACCTGAGGGACGCTCCTTTTGTCCGGAGAGGACATCCTGTTTGATTCTCTGCAGCGTAAACTTCCAGCCTTCACTCCCCTTATTATATTTCTGAAGTCTTGTTTGAGTTCATTCCTTTGTTCCAGAAAGAAAAACTATTATTTTCGCCTCACTTCTTCAAATAAAGCTTGGATAGTTGTATCTGTTTCCTTTATTAATCTCAAATTGTAATGTAAAAACCCGCAGACAGTAAAGCTGCAGAACACACCACACATGTTGGATAAACAGAAAATAATTATAAAAGTTAAATTAATCACAACACAATAATTTTGCACATTTTCCTTCATTATTAAAATCCCAACACATTTGGATTAACTTGACTACGACTTGGCCTACTTTTACACCAGACTTTCTCAGTGGTTTAGTAGTAATCTTATTAATGATTTTTTTCTATGTTTTACCTAATTATTTCATTATTATGCTGCATGAATGTCTCTTTTCATGACAGGAATGTTTGTGAAAGAAATTTATGAGAAAAACTCAATTAAACTTGCAGGACTTTGTCAAAGTAAAATAAAAGTGTTCATAGATTTGCTTTGATCTGACTTAAAATTACAGAAATTGAACCAACATGATGTTTAGAGAAAGATGAAATGTATAAGTATTTATGGAGTCTCTGATCTTTACCATAATCTGTCCAGGAGGTGCCTGGGTTGCAGCTGCTAATAACTTATGTTGTCCAATATTTGGTATTTGATCGTTTCTGTCTGTGTTTTTAATCCTGTCTCAATCCAAAATAAAACAGTTAGCAGAGATGCAGATGACAGCTTTAAATCACTGCATTTCTATTACAAATGTGCTCACAGATTTGACAATATTCTGCTAATGTTGAAAAAACTCAATTTTGCACGCAATTAAAATCACATGTGAATAAGTTGGTTCACATGATAAGTCATTAAAAACATGCTGTGCCTCAAACCACTTCCTGTCGTCCTCTTTGTGGTTTGTGGCAGTAGTAACATCTGGTGTTGGTCATGTGACTGGTGTGATGCAAAAAGGTCTTGCAAAATACATCTATTTTAATACAGCCAAAAAAGGAAACACCTCAATTGGTTTGTTTCCATTAATTAGTTTTTGAATTGTGCAGCTACTGAAGCAAGTTCTGGTTCTGCTGGAGGTTTATTCCTGTTAAAGAAGAGTTTTCCTTTCCTCTGTCGCCATATCTTTGTTCTGTGAGAACTACTGCTATAAAGTTAACTTTACCACAAACCACTGTCACAATGCTACGAATAATTGCAGCAAAGTCCAACCAAATAGCTTCAAATTATTTATCAAAAGTTTGATCAACACTAAGACCTCAAAGTTCCAGCAGGACAACACTAAACAGCCGGAGCTACAGTATGCAGAATGCTGCAAGTGTGTAGCAAATGACAAGTCTGCAGCAAATTGGTGTTTGCAAATAATCTGGTTTGAATTTCTTTTTTCTTTTTTTTTTTAGAGCTTTCAGCCTATACTTCAGACATGTTGGGCCTTTTTCCCTTTAACAAATTCAATCAACATCTGAAACTACCATTTTGTATTTATGAAGCTGTGGGGGAGGGTTGTTTTTTTATTTTTTTAGTCTATGTTAACACTTGATCAAAAATATACAAGTGCGAAAAATGTGGTAAAAATACAAAATTTAGAAATCCGCCAAGATAAACTTTGTTCGGCTTATTCTTTAAGACTATAACTGGTTAGTAAAGGCCTAATCAAACAATGTCCAACTGTAGCGGAAAAGCGAGAAACCAAATCAGTTGGACTTATTGTCCTGAGACAGAAGCTGGTTGCGTAAACAAACCCAACGCGCAGCGCAAAGACTTGCGCCAAACTGTATTCTGTCCTGTTCTGACACAAACTCGCTTCAGAGGGGAAGATAAAGCTGCGGGGGCCTGAGTGGGAGAACAGGGGAGTCAGTTCCCTGTAACATTACGCAGTTCTTCGAAAGACAACAACAGAGAGCGGCTCGGCTGCCGAACCGGGATCAGAACCCAGAGGTCTGGTCCGAACTGTTCACCCGAGCGCACAGAGGGGAGGGGAAGGTTTTCTGATCTGAAAGTCTTCCCTTCATCCGAAACAGCCCAACCCATTCCTGTCTTCTCCTGTCTCCCCCCGATCATTCCTGCAGTAAATGAAACATCAAATGTCCGATCCAACCTCCCTGCGCCGGGAATCTTCCTCCATTGGATGCGGGGAGGAAATGGAAGCTTTTTCTCTCTCTCTCTCAATCAGGCGCAGAAAAGTTTCTACATTTTCTACAAATAACGAGTTAAGACAGAAAACTAAAATACTTACGCATGAACTCCAAGCAGGCGAGACATTTCCCGAGCGCCAGCACCGACCCCTGCGTGGACATTTCTCAGGCGGAAAACGGGCTTTTCCCCGGCCGGGTTGGGATTCTAATGGTTTCTCATCCCGTCCCGGTGGCAACAGCAGCCGAGTCCGGTCCGTCCGCACCAAAAGTCCCGGTCAGACCCGCGGCCCCCCAAAAACGGGGTCACTGAGGCTGAGCAACCCACTTACCCAGCAAAAACAAAAAGACAAAAACCTCCCAAACTGGGCCAGCGGCGCCGGTGCCAGCCGTCTTCTGTGTCTCTGCTGCCGGTCAGGGGACTGACGGGTTATTTATTCTGTGCTCGGTCAGCGCTGGGCACCGGGCCTGCAGAGGGACAGAGGGGAGAGGAGAAAGGGAGGAATGGCACACAGAGACCCAGATTCACAGAAAGGAGGAAAGGGGCCCTGGGGAGAATTTACACGAGGCTCTTACTCACGTTAACTGGAGGAATGTCAGAGCTGCGCTCGGTTTTTACTCTGGAAACTCAACAGCCTGCTGGAAAATCTGTATTCCAGCCCCAACTTCCCCCTTTTTCCTCCAACGCAGGAGAACTAGACTATTAATGTGGATATTATTCATTTTGGAATAACTTTGCATTAACAGATGTTTTTGATTTCTCTTTGCAAAATTTGTAACTTCAACCACGATAACATTCAGGGTTTAAATCTGAAACAAACGTCCAGAAAACAGCAAAACAGCTGAAACACTGAGATCCAAATCAAGACTGAAAACCCACCTGAGAGCTGCTGTTGAGCCATAACATAAGGAACATTACCAGATATATATGATGTGTTAAGGATGCCACTTGACAAAATACAGTTATAGAGCTTCACAACTGTTTACTACATCATGTTTTTGCTAAACAGACATTGGTAGATGATTGTATTATCAATTTTTAATGATATACTGAACCTAATGTTGGTTTTAATGCTTTTATTCATTAAGTTATTGTTTTACTTATATTTTCTATTTGTGTGGTTCATCATTCGTCTATGATGTCACCAATTCAAATATGAAGTTCTTACTTGTTAAACATCCAATCGGGATTATGCTGCAAGCTAGTTGGTGGATACAAAAAGCTGTGTAGTTGTAGCTAAAAACATCTAATTATTTAATTCCTTTAGTTTAAAATGAACATGTTGATTTAAACAAATATTTTGCATGGAAATAAAATTCTCCTGTTCTACCCCTTATCTTAAGTTAATTTCCTAGAAGTATTCATACTCAAATCAAACTTTTGACCATGAATGTCTAATTTGAACACTTCAAAAATTGCCCACCTAATTCCTGTTTTTTTTAAGTTGTTTGCTGAATAATTATTTCCCCCTGTAAAACAAAAATGGCTGAAATGCACATTAATAGGAGAACCTGTAGACCTGAACTTATCTGAGCAGAAAAAAAGAGAAAAACCGTCATAAGATCAGCATCAGTTTCTCTTTATTGTTCATTGCATGGCCACATAAACTGGTTCTCCTCTGCACTGTGCATGATGGGACAGTCACTATGGAGATGGTGATGTCATGGGATACATTTCAGGAGTTTACAGACACAACCCAGACCCCCCCCCCTCCTCCTCCACCCGCCCCGCCCACAGGACCGGTCGGCTGATCTCCACCAATCAGCTCCCACCTTCCTGCTCCCTCTAACCTGATAAATAGATTCTGCTTTCTTAGCTTCTGTTCAGGATTGGTTCAGTGGATCAACACACAATAACAAGCCCTTCCCCTTTCCCTTAGACATTCCTGTGTTTATCATTCAGATTCAGCTTACAAAAAAACAAAACAAAAAAATAAAGAAAAATAACATCATTTGGGTACAAAAATAAAATCCAAATGAAAATCTTCCAACAGGCCGAGGCCTGCTGCGTTTTCTCTTTTCTCAGACAAATAGCACAATACGTACGTCACTGGTCACAAAAGTACACCGCAAATAAGGAAAAAATAAATCCAGATAAAATAATTAAAAAAACCCACATATTAGAGAAACCACAGATCCGTCTTCCTTTGAGCCTGTGGGCGACGAGGCGCCTGGTTTGGTTCTGATCCATGGCAGTCAGGCGGCGCCTCCTCCGCCGCTCGGCTCGCCTTCCTCACCCCGTTTCTGGAAATCAGACTGAAGGAAAGAGGGAAGGGAAATCCAGAACACGGCTCTAAATATCTATATGGATTCAACTCGGCGTGAATGAGTTTGTGTGTGCGGATTCTCTCAACACAAATGTACTCGTTTGCTAACATATACAGTGTATTCCTGGTTAGAGGTGAACCAGGGGCACGACCTCCCACCACTTCCTCCCCCGGCCGCCGCCGCCACGCTCAATGTCTAACAAACTGAGAGGTGGGAGATCTGCTGCTTCTCGTTTTGCCTGCCTTTTCTTCTTTTGTTTTTACCTATTTTTTGTTTTAACCTCCTCTTTATTTCCGTTTCAAGCCCTCAAAACTTTTAGCTCTTCGATCCAGCTTTCTTTTGAGTTGTTTTTCTTTCCTTTTTTGGAGACGCAGATACACACAGAGCAAAAGAGTGGGAGAGAGAGAGGGAGCGAGTGTTGTCATCGATCAGCTGCTCGCAGCACCGACAGCTGCCCCCCCGGTTCGCTGTCAGCCGATCTCCTTCCACTGGCGGTAGAACTCCACGATGTTCTTCAGCTCCATGCCTGCGGACGACGCGGCCTGCGTCGCCGACTGGCAGAGACAACAGCAGGAAATTTAACACCACATCTGAGCTTCGGATGAAGAAATGTTGCTTCTTAACCACAAACTTCAATACATTTCCTTAAGAGTTTATGTGAAACAATGTAGGACTGGTAGAGGAAAGAAAAAAATCTAAGGAGTATTAGTGGTGGAAATCTACAGCTTTTCGCTCTGGAAACTCCAACTGAACCATTATATTATTTGTGGATCTAAAGTAGAATGATCCAGATCATATGTGTCAAACTCAAGGCCCGGGGGCCAAATGTGTCCCGCCGTAGCCCCGCATGAGGCCCTCAAGACTCCAAATTACACCAGTAAGTTGATTGTAACATGAAAAAATGTAAATCAAGACGTTTGATCAGTTTTCCAAGGAACTTGGAAATCATTCTGCAAAGACATTTTAAAACTTTATCATAATAATCAGAGGAAATTATTACAGCAGTTAAAAGCTACTTAAAACCTCTAAGCCTCTTGTACATTATGCTCTACATGCACATTAAAAACTAAAAACTGAGCATTTTGTGACAAAATTAGCAGATCAAAATGTGAGAATCAGTGGACGATTTGGAAATTCTGAACGTTAAAGAGCCTAAAGAGAGTCGGACCTTCATGGCGGCAGACCGAGCGCAGAGCTCGTCCACCTCATGTCCCGTCAGGATGGTCACCATGCCGGCTGTGTCTTCGTCTCCGTTGCTCTGGGACACCGTCAGCTGTCGGCAGCTGTCCACCATCTTATACAGGTGCCTGAAAACGAGGCGGATCAGAGCAGAGGAGTCAGACGGAGAAGAGGTTTCACTCAGCGAGAGACGACTGGCATGGAGAGAAGCTCACCAAGCTTCGATGTCCTGCCGCTTCAGTTTATCCCTCTCAAAAGTGCGACCCGACTCCTTCTGACAACGGATGTACCTGCAGACAGGAGATTTAGAGGAAGGACATTATTAGTATGTGACTGTAACACTGACTTATTCTAATATATTTGCAAAAACATATTTTGATGATAGAATTTTTATCTTTAAAAAAACAGCCATTTTATTGGTATTTTTTGATTAGAAAATAAAGAAAACATGAACTTTTTAAAACGAGGATGAATTTTTTTCTTTATTATTTAACCATTTGTTCAATGTTTATTGAAAATGATGCGTAAAAAAGGACAAAGCTTGCAGTAATGATGTAATTCTACTTAAACCCAATGCAAATACTGCAGTCAACATAGAAAGTTGCTAAAACTGGCATTTCTAACATTATCTCCTTTAAAAACATTGCTTAGCAACCCTCTGTGGAGGGTCCAAACAGCCACAGGTGACAGATCCCCTCACAAGACACGGACCTGTTTCCTTTGCGGAATTCCGACTCCAGGAAGCGAATCCCGTCTCTTGCACCACCGTTTTCCTTTTTTAACCGATCCAGTCCGTCAATAACTGCAACACAAATGGAGCAAAGATTAATAAAAACAAAAACTTTCAGAGACCTATAAAGAAGACTGGAAATAACCTATGACATATTTACAGACACCGGTAAACATCTGCTAACTGATCTGCGCTGCGTTTGGCTGGAGCAACATCAACGACTTCCTGACCTGTTCTTGGGATGATGATGATGAAGCAGCCGCTGCTGGCCAGATGTCGGATGAGGTTCAGATGATGGCAGAGGGCAGCAGCATCAGGAACAAGGTATGGAGACATGGACGACTGGGCTTTGGGCTGCTGAAGGCTGCCCTCTAGCTGCGAGACCTCCAACTGCAGATTAGGACCCAAGAGAAGAAAGTTTTACTTTGACTTGGTGTGGAAGACCATTTCTGGCATGAAAGAAAAAACAAAAGCTACACAGGAAGTTATATTTAAGAGAACAAATGTCATAATTTTGAGATAAAGTGTCCTATTAATGAGAATAAAAGCCAACTTTGAGTTTTAGAGTAATAATTTTAACGTCTTCAAAGTAGTAATTTTTAGATACAAAGTAAATCATGAGATTCAAAGTCATAATTACAAGAATAAAAGTCATAATTACAAGAGCAGAGGTCATTGCTTTGAAAGTCAATTTCCACTTTAAAGTCAAAAGTATGACTTTAAAGTATAAATTGACTTTCAAAGTCATAATTATGAGACAGAAAGTTGCGCTGTTTCTTTAAGGAGATTTTCTACAGTATCTCAAAATTATAACTTTAAAACTCAAAATTATGGGGGTGCTGTGGTGCCGAAGGGGCAAAGCACAACCCATGTATTGAGGCCTTGGTCCTTGTGGCGGTGGTCGCAGGTTCGATTCCCGGCCTGGCGACATTTGCCGCATGTCTTCTTCCTCTCTCATTACCCTCTTTCCTGTCAAACTACTTTCAAATAAAAGCCACTAGAGCCAACAAAACCTTTCAAAAAATAAAAATAAAAAAAAAAAACGCTCAAAATTATGACTTCCTGTTGGGCTTTTATTTTTTCGTTCCTGGTGGAAATAGACCTATAAAAGGTTGGCACTAATCCAACAACATTAAAATATTGTTGGAACAGATATTTCAAACTGCGGTGCCTGTGCTGCGTTCCTGCTTTGATTTTAGCTAGAGGCTGATAAATAACCTGCAGTCGAAGTTGGGCCATGTCTCTCATCAAACGATTCCGACGGGCCTCCTCTTCCGCCTGGACAAATCACAAATAAAAATATTTTACAGAATAAGAATAAGCATTTATGCATTTATGCATTTGCTGCATTATTTCAGGGTTGGGCGAGTTCAGCCGTCGCTCACCATCCTGAACTGGGCCTTCGCCTGCTGCAGCAGATTGTCCTGCTCCGACTGGCTGATGCTGGTAAAGATTCCCGCCTCTGGGTTGAAGTGCAGCACGTTGCCTTGGAGATTTGTTAGGAAGTGGCCAAAACTGCGAATGCAACACACTCGCAACACACACTGAAGAAAGAAAAGAGAGAAAATGAAAGAGTTTGCATTTATTGTTTCTCATTTTTAACTGAAACACACTTAGATCGACATTTAGATGCCTGCTAGCAGATATTTGCCCATATTTAGTATTTACTGAAACATTTGATGCATTTTTTCTTTTGATAAAAGAGCAGAAGCTTCTCCACACCGAATACTTGTGAGAAAGTCACAGCTTCACAGTGCAGATGGTGAAAATGAATCTATTTTCTGTTCATAAAAGTTGACAAATGAATCTGAAAATGAATCTGAAATATGTAATTTGGGCCTGATTATATAAAAACATGCAGATTACTTCCTCCGGACTGCTGAAAATGTTTGAACTGTTTTTAAAACGTTTATTTTATTTACTTGTTTTTCCATCAAAACTCCACACCAGAGCTGCAGCACAAAGCATCCGGAAAGAATTCAAGGCGCTTCACTTTTTCCACATTTTGTTATGTCGCAGTCTTATTCCAAACTTAGTTAAGTATTTTTATTCCCTCAAAATTCTACACAGAACTATCTCATTATCACAATGTGGATACTTGTTTTCAAATTTATTAAAACTATGAAGCTCAAAATTGAGCCGCTGTCATTTATCATCCCTAAATGTTTCTAAACTCACATGATGCTAAGTTTAATGTATCTACATGATTAACAACTACTGACATTACACACATGGTAACTTATATTGTTTGAACCTCTGTCCCAGAAATGTTCTCCACTCCCACCAAAATACTGACAACTAGGAGGGTGTGTAGGAAATTATAGACAAAGTGTTATTTCAATGTAAATCAATG